>JAHBCN010018526.1:0-16974 GCA_019359885.1 Listronotus oregonensis
GAGCCTTAAATGAATTTAAAAATATGCGCCTCGATACCCGGATTACGCTCATCGCGCTCGGGGAAAACCCCGATCTGAATCTCTTGCCGGTTTGCGGGTTCCGTGGGTTCACGGCTTGTAGTGAAGGGGGCTGTGATAATTATTTTGAACCAAAATACCTTTTAAAAATTCTTTTTGTTTTTTTATTTCTGTTTTAATCAAAACAAATTATTTTAATTTTGTCAAAAATAGGTTTTACAACTCCTTTTTAAAATAAATATTACTTTCACCAAATATTGTTTTTATACAAAATTTTATAATGGAGCTAGAAGCATTTAAAATTCAAATATAAAACGTTGGCGTCAAAACAATATTGACGTCACGAGAGACTAACCACACATATTTACAATGCCTTGCTGACACAGGCCTCTGCAGCTGCGTTCCAATATTAAACCTTAGATAAGTGCGGACTGAATAGAATAACAAGCGGAACTAATTCGAATATTGAAATACTTTGGATTTTTAATTAGTAGATAGGTTTCATTTTTATTTGTTTATTTAAAAATTAGAATAGTATAATTGGTTTATATTCGTTTAACAAAACCACTTAAAAAAATGTACTGCATTGGTTCGGAAAGTCAGTAACCATTGTTGCAACAATAAAAAAATGTTTTACACTAAAATTTTGAACTTTCATTTTCTTTATTTGTTAATTGATACACGACGTTTAGGTTAGTTATGTATATTTAACCGTTTCAAGTAATGAAATAAAAAAAAATGGATTTAAAAAGTCGGCAATTAGGATTACTTACCGATAATAAACAAATTTTAGAGCTTAAAGCTTTCTACATTAAAAAATCAGAAATGGTATATTATATATTAATTATTAATATACAACCAAATTTTTGACCTGTTAATAAATCATAATTAATTTGTAAGTGATAAAATTGGTCAAAAGTTTTTAACGTTCCTTTTTGTCCGTCACAATTTAATGTACGAAAATTAGTCAATGCCTCACAATCTTTGTCATTTCTTGTAAATTTCAAAAAAGCCAATGGTCACTTAAGATTATATTATTTGTTATTATTTAAATATTTTTCATTATGTTATAACTTCACAATTTCAGTGTAGCCAAATAGATGGCGCTGTATAGGTTGCTCTACCTCTTCTTCTCTTCTTTTTCCTGGCAGCCGTCTTGATTCACTACCGGAGGCAGCGCAGCCTCTTGGGCTTTTTGTGCGTAATCTCCCATTAATCTTGTTCCTTCTACAAGTCTGTATAACCCCTCATTTCCGGTTGATCAAGTAATGCCTGACCTTTGTGATTCAATGCTTCACATTTGCACAGGACATGGCAGGCTGTTTTTTACCCCTCGTCGCACATTCTGCAACTTGGGTCCCCATTGTATGAGCCTATCTTGTGTAGATGTCCTCTTAGGTTATCGTGCGTTGTTAGCAACCCTACTGTTATCAATAACACCTACAATACAAGGACAAAGTGCTGCGGCGTGACGTCATCACCCGGAGGCCGACCGAACATTGGTGCTGCTACTGGCATTGCATAAATATTTATACTTTAAATCAATTGATTGCACTATTGGCGAATAATATAATGCACAAAAAATTAATAAATTAGAAAAGTAATGACAAAAACAAATATTAATAATTAAAAGAGTGGAAAATATGTCTCTAGACATTATATTTTAATTATTAAGTAATGCGTATTTTTACATTCTTAGATAGAAAAATGTCATAATGTCGATAAACATCATTAGTAATAATATCATACAATTCATTATTGATTTTTTTGATAAGTATAAATTACCTAAAAAAATCATTTCGAATAAGTATTGAGTTTTTGTTTATTCCCTTTACCTAATCGATCATTTTTTTCCACAGCAATTTTTAATTAATGTGTTAGAAATACAACTCAATAAAATATCAATAATGTTTTTTACGGAGTGTGTATTGCAGCCTATATTAGATGTTCCTGTTTAACGAGAAATTTAAAAATTAATAAAGATAAAAATGATTTAGAAAAAAACATTTAGAAATTCATTTTCAAAGTCATTTAGTACCTTTTTAAATATTACATACGAAAAAACCACTATTTGGACAACTGGATCTTTGAGGATAATGAAGACCACCCCGATTTAAATGATTTATCAGGTTAAAGTTGTCTTCAACAATAAGTTCTTCATTGTATATTAAAGAATTTTTGCAGTAATTACATTTTAATTTTTTTAAAGCTATATGACTGCAATAACCCGCTAAATAAGTAATTACAGACATTTGGCTTTTTAAATTGTCTATATCTTCAATGATAATATTGCTAAATATTTCATCTATTTTATTAGAATAACCCTCAACACTGCCCTCATTATCATCAGGAAATTCGTGGGGTGATTCATAAAATTTGTCAATGTTTAAAGTTCCAAAACTGGAAGATTTTAATGTTAATATTGACTGAATTCTAAGTCTTTTTTCAGATTCATAAAGTTGCCTTATCGAGATATGATAATGCCCCTAGCCAATTGTCTGTTTTTAAAGATTTTCTAAAGGATCGGTTTGCGGTTTTCCCAAAAAGCACATAGTTTAAATTTAGTTCGTCAAAACAATGTTAAGTATTATAAATTTTTATGCGCTAAATATTCTTGTTTACTTTTCTATTGCCTGTTGAAAACGAATTTCATCCAATTCTTTAAGTTTTTCATCTTTGCTTTTTGATGTGAAATGTTTTTCGACAAGTATTTTGGACAATTAAATTTACTGGACGCTTGTTTGTTTAATCGTGGCAAAGTTAAACTAACTGAAACGATCTCACCCGTTTTCATATCCTGTTGGGAAATTTTGTAAATAAAATCGCCTTCCTCAAAATGACACTCACACACTCGGCTATTATTATTTGGAATAAAATTTTCGCGAGGAATAGCCGTTAACCACTTTCTGCGAAGATTCTCGTCTCTGGGAAAGCGAAGCACCGCGCTTTTTTTTTCCCCTCACATAGTTTCCTTTACATCCAGGAACATAGCACTTATTAGGCATTTTAAACACTAACTGTCGTCACTTATTATAGTACAAGAAGAACACACCTTAAATAAACAGTTCAAATTCAACGACCGATTTTATTGAGCGCGTTTATTGACCCAAAGAGAGTAAACACGGAGAAAATGAAACACGACGTCCATATTGAAACAGGCGATTTGCTAACAGGGTTGCCAAATAACATTATACCAGCAACATTGTACAGTACAGACAGTAATGTGTTCGACTGAAAGACAAAAACTTTTACTCTCAATCTGGCAATGTCGCTTTAAATACGTCAGCTGATTGCGGGCTGGCGACCGGGCAGGTGTTATTGGACAGGGTCGTAATAAGTTAGGTTAAAATCGCTAGGCCTCCAGAGCATGACGTCAGCATCGGTTTTAAGTTAAGCGCTTTGTCCTTGTATTGTAGGTGTTATTGCTGTTATGCGAAATTTTTTTCTACTTTGTCTGAGTAGTTCTTCCTTCGTTCTTATGGATGGGCCCTATAAGCTTTTTCCATGTCCAATTCTACTGATGTTTTCCCAGTATTTCTCGTGTTTCAGATCCATTCCCTGGTTTGTCCCCGTGCTGTGGTTTTGGTCACTCCAAGAGCAGGTTCTGATCCAAAGTATGGTGTGGATGATTCCTGTCTCGCTAGCTCATCCCTTTTTGTTGCCTTCTATTCCCGAATGTTCTGGTACCAACAAAGAAGTTATTCTGTTGCGTACTCCCAGGACTTCCAGTGCTTTTTGGCATTCCCATGTCAGCTTGGACGTTACCTTGGGGTTTACTAGTGCTCCTAGTGACACTTGGCTGTTTATTATTATGCAAATACGCTTGTTTTTATAAGCCCTTCTGTTATTTTCTTTTGCACAGTGCATAAAAGCATATATTTCCGTTTAAAATACAAAACTGTGTGTTCTGTATGGCTGGTTGCCAACCGTTAATGGTTAACACTATTGTTTTGAATAATGACATTTTATAATTGTTATAAAAATTGTAACAAAAAATGTATTTTAATTTTGGTAATCATAATCTGTTTAAATTTTTTTTTAAATATTGTTTTAGGAGATTCCACTTAGGAATTTTGCGTATTTTTTAAGTATGTCTGAGAAGATAAAAACAATATCATATTTTAGGTACAATGGTAAGTTATAAAAAAAGCTTAAGGAGATATTTGAGAAAGTTTTTTTTTGTAACACAAAACAAAGTCTATAGCTCAAAGCAACAAAGACAAAATAAACTAAAACGTTTTTATTCCAAATCGACAACCTAATCGTACAAAAGTTTTAAATATTATATACCTTTTAACTTTTATCTTTAAACTTTTCTTAAACTTACGAAGAACAAAACAAAAGATTTGTAAAAAATGTTTTTTCTTTGTAACATTTAAATCCGTCGAAAAGTTGATGATATCTCTGTATATATTTTTTATAAATTTAACAAAAAAATGTAGAAATAAATACCAAGTGTATATCAAATGCCGCAAAAAAGTTCTTTTACTAAACAGAAAATTCAAAATATTTCAAAAAAATATAGGTATATCTTACTTTTAGAATGTTAAACTTATATCCCAATTATTTAAATTACTTTTTAAAATATTCTTAAGTTTTTATTACGAAAGTTGGTAACATTTTTTTATTTTAAATAAAAAGTCCTGATTAGATTTTATGTTCGGATTTTTTACATACTATTAGGCCACCTTTATACATGATATCAGTTGACCACAAATTCTTGGGCTATAAAATAAACGCAATTAAAAATTTAACTTTTCTTGGCTTTATTTGGAGAGGGGGTTAACTTTTAATGGATTAATAGATACCTAAGGGAAAAATGTATAAAATTTGGTTTAATTTTAAAACATGAGCAGACTATGACAGGTTCGTGCTTAGGTCCGCTTTTAACTGTTTTTATTCTAAAAACAACCAATTGTTGCTGTGGTCAAATAATAAATTTTGCTCTAAATATTTTTTCTACAAACGTGTTAAATTCAATTTTTAACACTATATAGATGTTTTAAAAATGTTACTTTAAAGCACTAGTGCCTTAAAGTAACATTTTAAAGCACTAGTGTTAAAAGTAAAATGTCATATTTGAGGGGTAACGTCAACGTTTATTTATTTACCAACATTTATATTAAATGTACAATTCAAACAACTCGAAAAACAAATTCCTTTCACAGTTCTAGCATTCTCCGTAGTTGAGGTGGATTGAACAGAAAAAACCGCATTATCAGGCAACGTTGAGGCACGATCTGCTACTCTTGTTTTCACTGTAAGTAGTTAGTTTCCTGGGAATAGAGTTCTTATTTTCCATGAAATTTTCGATGTATCCCTAAGAAACGGTAGAGGATTTCCACCCATCATGCCTCTTAATCAAATTTTCTCCAGCATCGGCAAGTAAACTCGCTGAAGAACGGCGAAAACAATGCCCCGTATAGAGAATCGGATTTGGAAGCTGCAGAAATCTTGCAATAGCAGCAGAGATTTTTCCAAAAGAGTTAATTCCGACGGAATTTCAGGTACATTTACCCTTCGCGTATTTTAGGAAACGTTTCCGATGTCCTACATTTGCTGGACGAAGAGCCATATACTTTCGATACCAAAACTTGCTTCGCTCATTCTGCAAACCTTCACATTCGTGCCTTAAAATTGTACTTTTACCACTTAAGGCCCCCACAGACTACGGTTATTTTCATCCATTCGTATCGCGGCGATTCGAACGGCGTGTTGAATCGCCGAACTGTTTTGCCCACACATTACAGGTAATTTGGACCGTTTCTTTGTGCGTCCTACGGTAACTTTATGAAGAGAAAGCATTTTAAATAAAAATAACAAGTATGAACTTGTGCCGCTGTTTCCTTGGTCCTCTCATGCAAAAAAAACAGTCAATTTTGAATAAAATCCCCAAAACTATCAGTAGAAATGCCACGAGTCGAACCGTCGTTCCAAAAACCAGGCGCCAGCAGAAATTTTTACCGATGATCCGGCACGATGGTTTTGCCCCACAGACATCGGTTTTTGGCATATGGATCGCGGCGATAGGAATGGATGAAAATAACCGTAGTCTGTGGGGCCCTTTATATTATAAATAACTAAAAATTTCAAAGAAGAGTCATTTTGGGGCTTATTAAATGAAAACAATATTTTCTTATGAAGTTTTTTGTTTTTTTACCTAATAATTGCAAAAGATATAATAATAACAATAAAATCAACAACAAAACAACAAACAAAGGATATATTTTTACGTCAAATAAAATGTAAAGTAAATTAAAATGAGAAACAAAAATTCGCACAAAGTATAAGAGCTATTTAATGAAATTCCTAAATAAATAATAATTTACGTTCACAAAAGTTTTGACATTGTAATTAAATTTTAAAGTATAATTTTTAAAACAAAACTTTTGTACTTATCTTCTATTCATTGTTGCTGTGTTTCCTTTTGATATTTGGCGCAATTTTCTAAAAAAATAAAAAGAATATAGGTCTTTAAAAGCAGGTAATTTATTTTTTCGAAAGAAACCGTAGATATTTTTTTTACATTGAATAAAAGTACAGTAACGGCCATTAAATCTTGGACAATTTTTTTTCCCTTTCGAAAAAATACTTATCCTTTTTGAATTAAATCCTTTGAAAACCTTTGAAAAAAATTTTCCTTGAGTGTCTAAAAATATTTTCCAAAATTAACTTTTCGGAAAGAATTATTTTATTATATTAGAAACGTTTCCAAATTACAATTTGCGGGACAAAAGAGCCATAACATCCCAAAAATACTTTTTTCGCTAAATTTTGACATTGTCTTAAAAAGTATTTTAAATTAAGACAAAGGTTTTTTCATCTTTCGTATCGCATTCAATTGTTGAATGCGTGTTTTCCCACAATTAAGGATTTGGCCGCAATTTTCCCTACGGTAACATTATAAAGAGTATAGCTTTTAAAAAAGGAATTTTAAAATTGTGTTTTTGGTCAGAAACCGTGGATATTTTTGAATTAAATAAAAGTACAGTAGAATGCCACTGAAATCTTGGACAAATTTTTTCCGCTTTCCAAGAATCGGCTTTTGGGCATATTCGGACTGGAATATAAAATAACCGAGTTGAAAAACCTAAAATTTTAAAGAAGAGTCTTTGTCATTGTCTATAAAATATATTTTAAAAGGCAAAATTAAAAAACAATAATCAACAAAAAACAACAAAATAGTTTATATTTAGCAGAGAGGTTAAAAAGAAAACAAATTGACGAAAGAGTTTTTAATAAAATTCCCAAATAATACTAATTTACGTTCACAAAAGTTTTGACATTGTAATTAAATTTTAAAGTATAATTTTTAAAACAAAACTTTTGTACTTATCTTCTATTCATTGTTGCTGTGTTTCCTTTTGATATTTGGCGCAATTTTCTAAAAAAATAAAAAGAATATAGGTCTTTAAAAGCAGGTAATTTATTTTTTCGAAAGAAACCGTAGATATTTTTTTTACATTCAATAAAAGTACAGTAACGGCCATTAAATCTTGGGCAATTCTTTTTCCCTTTCGTAAAATAGGCTTATGCCACCTTCTACTGAATATAAATACCTGTTGAAAAACCTAATAAAAAAAGGTGTCCGTTGTCAGTGTCTAAAAATATTTTTTAAAATGCCAAACTTAACTTTGGATCGGAAAGAATTAATTATTAATTATATTAAGCAGAGAGGTTGGCCAGAAATAAATGTGACGAAAGAGCTTAACATCCCAAAGAATACTATTTATTTAATAAAAGTGTTGACATTGTAATTAAATTTTAAAGTATTATTATTAAAACAAAACTTTTGTACTTATCTTCTATTCATTGTTGCTGTGTTTCCTTTTGATATTTGGCGCAATTTTCTAAAAAAATAAAAAGAATATAGGTCTTTAAAAGCAGGTAATTTATTTTTTCGGAAGAAACCGTAGATATTTTTTTTACATTCAATAAAAGTACAGTAACGGCCATTAAATCTTGGACAATTCTTTTTTCCTTTCATAAAATAGGCATATGCCACCTTCTACTGAATATAAATACCTGTTGAAAAACCTAATAAAAAAGGTGTCCGTTGTCAGTGTCTAAAAATATTTTTTAAAATGCCAAACCTAACTTTGGATCGAAAAAAATTAATTATTACTTATATTAAGCAGAGAGGTTGGCCAGAAGTAAATGTGACGAAAGAGCTTAACATCCCAAAGAATACTATTTATTTAATAAAAGTTTTGACATTGTAATTAAATTTTAAAGTATTATTATTAAAACAAAACTTTTGTACTTATCTTCTATTCATTGTTGCTGTGTTTCCTTTTGAGATTTGGCGCAATTTTCTAAAACATAAAAAGAGTATAGGTCTTTAAAAGGAGGTAATTTATTTTTTCGGAAGAAACCGTAGATATTTTTTTTACATTCAATAAAAGTACAGTAACGGCCATTAAATCTTGGGCAATTCTTTTTCCCTTTCGTAAAATAGGCATATGCCACCTTCTACTGAATATAAATACCTGTTGAAAAACCTAATAAAAAAAGGTGTCCGTTGTCAGTGTCTAAAAATATTTTTTTAAATGCCAAACTTAACTTTGGATCGCAAAGAATTAATTATTCATTATATTAACCAGAGAGGTTGGCCAGAAATGAATGTGACGAAAGAGCTTAACATCCCAAAGAATACTATTTATTTTAATTAAAAAAATGGCAGGAAACCCACTTCTTTGCGAGAAGAGCTGGAAGTGGTCGCCCAAAACTATCGAATTAAGAACAAGACAAGAATTTAGTTAATATTTGGAGAAACCAACCCTTTAAATCTGTAGTTACAGCAAAGACGAAAAGCAATTTCCCAGCATCGGTTAAAACGGCAGGGCGAAGAATAAGGACGTTTTTAACAAATGCAAATAAAGAAGAACGCATTGGATTTGCTCTACAATTTTACTCTGATTTTTTTGGAAAATATAATATTCACCGATGAAAAAGTGTTTCAGTCGTGCTACAATGGGATACTTAAGGTATACAGGCCTCAAGGAACACGATTTGATGAAAAATATACTCAAAAGGACAGAAATAGTGGGCGACTTTCGGTAAATGTTTGGGAGTGGCTGAGTGCATAAGGACTTAGTGTATGTTATTTTATTGAGGGAAGGTTCAATTTGGAAGTATATATAGATCTACTACAGAATAGCATTCGTTAACAATTGCATATACGGTTTTCTGCTATTTTGGATTTTATGAAATTTTTTTAATAGAATTACATTTAAGTATCCTTTGGGATAGCAAATATATTACCGGAAAAGGACAAATTGTGTTTAATTTTTGTTTTTCAACCAATAAACTTACTGGATCTTAAGGTGAATTTAGTGCTGGGCGGGGTAAACAAGGATATAAATGGGTTAATATTAGTTAAACATAACACACAGAAACGAAATCTATTGACAAAATACGCAGAAAATCGGGAAAAACAACTTTTAATTTAAATTTAAAAAAATATAGGTTAGAAATAAAATCTAATATCTGATAACACATTCTTTCTACATTGTCTTTGCTTGCCAAAACTAACCATGACCGACTAGGGTTGGTCATGGTTAATTCTGGTTATTAAAGCGGCTTTTTATTTTTCCCAATTATATTCCAGACGTGAAAATGCGGGAACGTATTCGAAAAGACCCCGATTTGGCAACACTGGCTGACGTTCCTTGTCATAATGGGAGTTTTTGCATTATATGGAGAAAATCAATGGTAATTTTAAATTTTCAAATTAAAATAAAAATACTAAAACACATAATTTCTCTTCTCCGGGAGTATATTTGCAATCCCTAAGGACACTGGAATATGACTATATAAAAATTTTACCATATAATCCAAAAAATAGAAGAAAACCGTATATGCAATAATTACCTAGCATTCTTTCTTCTGTACTGGATCGATTTCCGGACAGAAATTTTATCTTTCAGCAAGATAAGTGTCCCGTTCATACGACGGCCAGGCAAGTCGATAAATGGATGGAAGAGCAGCGTATCAGGGTTTTGCCGTTACCAGCACGTAGTCCCGATTTAAATATTATGGAAAATGTTTGGGGCTTATAAGTTAAAAAATAAATAGGGCAAATGAGTTAAGGCCGCAAAATATAAACGAACTTAAGGATAAAGTTTTAGCGGCGTGGAATGAATTACAAGGATATCCGAACTACGCCCGGGGTTTGGTCCATTCGATGCCTGAAAGGCTAAACTCAATGTTAGGAAAAAACGGGGCCGCAATAAAATATAACATTTGTTTGAAAAGATATTTAGGTTTGTTTGATTTGTTTATTAATTTGTTAATTAATTTCTTAATTTGTTAGTTTTTATAAAATATAAATATTTTTTTACCTTATGCTTTATTTATAGCAATTAAAAGTAAAACAGGGTAAAAAAAAACGATTTACAAAAATTTGCAGAAAAGTCCAAATCTGACAAATGTTTTGCCCAATATTTAATGGCCGTCACTGTATATGAAATTAATACAAAAAAGCAGGGTGGTAAACGCCGAATATATTCTGATCATTTTTAATTAAGAAACACACCTGAGCAAAAAATGTAATGCACTGGTCAAATATCAATATTAAATCTCGGATGAGAGCCGAGTGGGCCAATTTCTATATCACGTGGTCTCGCAGCGGATGAACTGCTCATAGAACACGTGACAAAAATCTGGTCCTTCCGCTGTTATCCGATATTTAATATTGAAAGCTTACCCATTGATTGAAAAAGTCAGTAATCCTTCTCACAACAGCAAAAATTGTTTTTATTGGTTCAAAAATTCAGTAACCATGGTTACTTACTAGGTGTTTTGAGTTGTGAGGCACACCCGATTGGCTGTTTAAATTAAATAAGTTGTATCCTACATTTCGTTTTAAAGGCATATTCGGAGAGTTTTATTAAACTGGGTTAAAGCGGGACAAAGCCTAATAATATTGTTTGTTTTAAAGTTAGAGTTAGATTAATTTAAAATAAAGTTTTAATTTTACTTTTTTTACCATTAAAGCTAGAAACTTTAATTTTCTTTCGGTGATTTTAATAATTACTTAATTTAACACAACAAATAGTTTATTATACAGCTGTTAGAGAGTAGATTTATAAGGGTAGGAGGAATTTTGTTACTAAAACTTGTTTGTGCTTAATTTTTTTGTAAATTTCTGTTATGAGTCAAAAGGAATGGAAAAAAGTTCTTATTACCATGATACGGCCCATTAAAGGGTTGGTATTGAACGGTTTTTATTTAATACGGGATCAATTGTTTTAAGGTAGAAGTTTTTTTCTACTAAAAATTGTCCATTTTTTTTTTAATTTAGATTTAACGTGCCTCGACTGCTATGGTCATTGGCACAATAACAATATTAATTTCAAGAAATCAGTACATGTGAGATATTTAACAATTGAATATAGATTACTTTAAGCATATTCTATGTTAGTTTGACTAAACTAAATATGATGGTACATATTAATGTCCTTTAAAAAAGCTATAACATCTTTATACTTTGCAGGAGCACATAGGTTTTCTTTCAGGTCTCTACTGAGGTTGTGTTTGCGGCGAAACTCATCGTGTTGTGGGCATTCTGAGAAGATGTACAGGAGGGTTACCAGATTCCATTAAATAACTATGTGTCTTGCGGGTGTGTCCGATTCTTAATCTTCGCATTATTATTCTGTCTTTTCTCTTCAGGAATGGCATATCAAATGGGGTGATTGTAGGCTGAATTGAATAAAGTTTAGTGTTTGAGTGATTCCAAAGGTTTTGCCATTTGCTTTTAACCGATTGTCCTATTCGATTTTTTAAAATCGTTCTTAAGCTGGATTTCTTCAGTTGCTAAGTTCTGTGCCAAGGCACCTTTGGCAGCTTGGTCAGCCATTTCGTTACCCAGAATACCTACATGTGATGGTATCCAGACTATGGTTATTGAAATTCCTCGGTTAGCAAGATCTTGACAAGTATCATGTATGTTTTGGGCTAGCGGGTGTTTGGTGTATATGTTACTAATACTGTGTATAGATGAAAGAGAGTCAGTGCATACTGCGATTTTCTTGTTTGAGCCGGTAATCGATTTGAGTGCTGAAAGTATTCCGAATAATTCTCCAGTATGAATACTGCAGTAATTGGGAAGTCGGTAGCTGGAAACAGTTGTGTTTATTGTGGTAACTGAGCAACTTACGCCATTATCATCTTTCGAAGCGTCTGTATATAAAATATGTTCCATTTCATCTGAATTGATTAGTTCCAAAAATAATTGTCTGAAGATGGAGTTTGGAGTTTCTTGTTTATTGTATTTACTTAAAGATTTGTTGATATATGGCAAAGCTTTGGTCCATGGAGGTCTGGTTGAAATGGGATTGGAAAATGTAAGGTTGAGGTTAATGTCGCCTATTAGACTGTGTAGCATTTTGGGAACAGAATATGGACTTCTTGTCATATGGTTTGCATGTTGATGGGTTGCACTGAAAATATTAAAGATGGGATTGTTGGGGTTAGCAGAAACTCTAGCAGCGTACGATAGCAGAAGGTATTCTCTTCGAAGGGACAAAGGCATCTCTTGGGCCTCGCGTTGGATGGATATAACGGGACTTGATCTAAAGGCACCCAAACAGATACGAAGACTGGTGTTTTGCACTGTGTTGAGGATTTTAAGTATTTTCACTTGAATATGCTATGCTACCGTAATCTATTTTAGAGCGGATTAACGCTTTGTATATTCTGAGAAGAACCGCTTCTTCTGCTCCCCACTGATCGTGTGATAAAGTTTTTAAAGGTTTATTCGTTTTAGGCATTCTGACTTGGTTTCCTAAGTGCTGCCTCCATGTAAGTCTGCGTCAAATGTTAATCCCAAGAATTTATAAGTTTCTGTCTAGGTTCTATCTTTAATGTTATTCGGTATCTGATTTTTCTCTACGCTGAATTTAATAACTTTGGATTTGATGTCGAAACAAAGCCTGTTGCTCTTGACCAGTGAGATAGATTATTTACTGCGTTTTGGAGTATGTTGCAGGTAGTTGCTGTATTCTTTCCACTGCAATAAAGGATAAGATCGTCTGCATAAAGTGCGTGTTTGATTGGCGGATGAATGGAGGTGCATAAATCATTTAAGGTAAGATTAAATAAAGTAGTACTAAGGACTGCTCCTTGGGGACTCCATTCTCTAAGGTAAACTGGTGTGAAACTTTTCCGTTAGCCGCTACTCTTGCTACTCTGTCTGTTAAGAAATTTTTAATAAATTCCAGCATGTTTCCAGACAGATTAATTTCCTCCAACTTACAAAAAATGTGTGGTTTCCAGGTGGTATCAAAGGCACTTTCAATGTCAAATATTACAGCTACGACATCTTGTTTAGCAGAAAATGCTTCAGTTATTTCGGTTTGAAAAGAAACGTGATTGTCACAGGTGCTTCGGTGTTGTCTGAAACCGGACTGTGATTGGTATATAATATTGTGTTTTTCAAGATACCAGGTCAGACGTTTGTTAATCATTTTTTCAAATAGTTTGCACATTGTGCAGGTTAGAGAGATCGGTCTAAAGAATTTGGGTTCCATTGATGAACTCATACTTTTCTTAAAAGGTATTATGATAGATTGACGCCAAAGATCTGGGTATTGTTGGCTCACCCATATTTTGTTAAATAGTTCTAGCAGTTTATTAAGGCTTGTTTTGTCGAGCTTTTTTATAAAAATGAAGGGGATGTCATCAGGACCTGCTGCGGAGTTTTTGCTAGAAAAGAGTGCATGCCTAAGTTCTTTTTGTGTAAATGGTAAATTTAGTTCATTTGAGTTGGTGAGCCTCTTACGGGTTCTTGGTTGTGGGGAGCGTGGAATATTACTGTTTTTAGATTAGGCTTGAAAGTGATCAGCAAGTATATTGACTATATCTTGGCTGTTTGTGACAATTTCATTATTAAAGTATATTCCTGGTATTTTGGAGCTAGTGTTGCGCCCACGCATTTGTTTAATTTTGTTCCAAACTTGCCCAGGAGGTGTATCTGCGGTTATTGTGTTGACGTAACTTTTCCATGACTTGGTTTTACTTTCCTTTAATATAAGTTTGGATTTAGCTTTTAACTTTTTAAAAAGTATTAGGTCATCTTGTAGGCGAGTTCTTCTGTAGCGGTTTAAAGCTTTTTTGCATTCCTGTACAGCGGTTTTGCATGCGTCATTCCACCAGGGTACAATCTTTTTTGAAGAGTTTATTTCATACTTTCCTATGTACTTTTCTGCGGAGGCGATTATACATTTGATAAACTGACTTGTGGCTTCATTAGCATTTTCGAAAAGGTTTAGTTTATCTATCAGTGTTTTTGCATACCGGCTAAAATTGTCCCAATCAGCATGTGCTATTTTCCACTTGGTGACAGTATTGATAGGATTCTGGTTATTATCAGAGATAAGAATTGGAAAATGATTGCTGTCGTATAGACTATCTAATACGCGCCAACTTAACATAGGGTTAGTTCTGGGATCACTGAAGCTTAGATCAATTGCTGAAAAAGTTCCAGAAGAGATGTTAAAATGGGTACTGCTTCCTGTATTCAATAGGCATAGATTAGTATTATTTATTGTATGTTCAATAATTTTTCCTCTGCCAAAAGTTTGGTTAGAACCCCACATTACATTGTGCGCATTAAAGTCGCCAACAAGGATAAAAGGACTAGGTAGCTGGCCTACTAGATCGTTGATTTGAGCTTCCGTGAGGTTATGGTTTGGCGGAATATATACATTACAGAAGGTGATTTTTTGTGGGCACCATACGTTTACTGCTATTGCTTCAGATTTGTCGTTAAGGCTAGTCTTTGGGAAAAAGATCGGTGGATACGAATATAGAGGTTCCTCCGCTGGCACGTTCAAATTCGGTCCTAAGTTGGTGATAGCCTTCGTAATATTTAATATAAGGTGTATGTTGTTCTTTAAAATTTGTTTCCTGTAGACATATGATGCCTGGTTTATTTTCAGAATTAAGCTGTTGTATGCGTTGTAAGCGTGGATAAAATCCATCGCAATTCCATTATATAAGATTGAATTAAGTTTTAATATGATGATTTTTGAGATTGTTGAGACAGTCTAGAATCATCTGAATATTCTTCTTCACTTAAGTTTGCTGATGTTTGTGATAATATGCTTGATATGCTGCCTACTTCAAGTTGTTCCGAAGCAAGTTGAGATTTAAGTTTTTTCGACAGCCGAGTAAATCTATTTTTGATTGACCTTTCCTTTAAAGCCGGGTATATTGTGTACATATTGATCAAAAGTGATTTAATGTCCTTAGTGAATTTTGAGCCTCTTGATAAGGGTTGTTATTGTCTATGTATTTTCTAGAAAAGCTAAAAGCTATCAGCTGAAATAATAAAATCTTCGGGAGCATTTTTGTATTTTTCCTTTATAATCATTTTTGTATTTTCCGACAGTATTGTTTCTTGGTTAGTATCAAGTTTACGTTTCTTTTTGATTGATTTGATGGGTTTTTGTGTGGTCACGGAAGTGCTGGGTGGTGGCATGTTTGAGACTTCTGGAAGGGTGACGGGAAAAGCTTCATCTAGGTGACTGGTTTGATCGGTTGAGGTTAGAGTATCTGAGAGTTGTCTTTTTTGAGATTGTACTTGTGGTGAATATTCGATGTTGGTGGGGTTAGTATTGCTGCTATCGTTGAGGCCAGAGCTTGATTGTGTCTGGTTCTCCTGTGTTAAAGTAACATTATTTATCGGAGGATTTGGGCAGTTATTTGCTATGTGTCCTGCCTATTTACAAATGAAGCATTCCATTCTATCTGTGTAAAGAAAAATTCTGTGTTCGTTTCCTTCGTAGGAGACTACTAAAGAAGTTTGCAGCTCAAATTCGTTTGTGGCAGAAAATACGTAAACTTGCCTTCTAAAACTGAGAATGTGGCTATATTCGTCACCGGGTATACCTGCTTTTAGAAATGAGACAGGAGAGGCTAGGTTTAGGCCAAAACTTTTTAGGGCGTTTTCAGCTACATTATGTGGTATGCATGGACTGATATTTGAAATTACTATGCGTTTAGTAGGAGAAACTAGCCTGCGGATATTTAAATTTATGTTTCGTATAGATATAATTGGGTGTAAGTTAATGACTTGGTCGACTAATTCCTTTTTGGTTAGATAAATGCAGATCCTGTTGTTTGAGATTCTGGATGCAAAAGTTATATTTTTGGCACCTATGATGTCACCAATTGCTTTAACATAATCAAATAATTTAAGACTATCATCTGCATGGAGTACAACTGCTTGGTCTTTTTTGGGAAAAGTAGGTTTAGGAACAGATTTGGCGGCTAAGGAGTACGAGGAACTAGTATTAATATGGCTTGTTGTTTGACTTTGCTCTTTTATCATTGTGTTATTTAGATCAAAGTGGTTACCTTTTTGAGAATTTGTGCTGCTTCCTGTTTGACGGACATCGCTTGTATTGTTGGTTGCAGCGTCAGCACCGATCACGCGTGGAGCGAGATGCGGTACTGAACGGTGCGGTGCTTGGAATTTCGGATTTCTATCTAAGTGATAAAAAACGGTTTTGCTTGAGCGATGGATGATTATTTTGGTTAAGTACTTGTGATTTACGTTGGAATGCAGATAACAAATATATCTACAATTAGAATAAGGTAAGTGTGTCACTTACAGTTCTGGATGATTATTAAATTAAACTCGTTAGCACCGAATTCAACTAAACAATCGGGAGCAAACTCGAATCGATGTTGACTCGTTCAAATCTCACTCGCGAAAATCAAAATTGTCCATTTGTTCTGACTGTTAACTCCAAATTACGAAAAAACCTAACAAAAAGTTTAAGTGACAAAACAAGCCAACCCTTAAAAATCTAGCCCTAATTAGCAGTATATTAATTTGTTTTGGATGTCGTAAAATTCTACATAAAAACTAATATAAAGCTGTAAAATTTTATTTAAATTACGTACTAGTAGTAACAATAAATTAAAAACCATTTACAATACCAA
>JAHBCN010018527.1:0-17006 GCA_019359885.1 Listronotus oregonensis
TTTTAGTAATCCCAAGAACTTCACAATTACTAAAAAAATGAGGAAAGTTTAAATTATTTTGGATATTGTTTAATTTATATTAACTTATTTTTTACATTTTTTTAATTATCATCACACTTTTCTCATACAAGCATCAATTAATATTTAGTTCTTTATATTTTTTTATTACTGACATTAAGTTAGCTTAACTAAAACATAAAATATGTAAAACCAAGCAAATCTCTTTAAACAAACTAGAGATAAATATAAGGGTTGCCTTTTGTTAAAGCCCCGTCTACCTACCTGATTTAGATCCTTCACTTTTTTGTTGCTATTTATATTATTAATTTCGTTCTCGTTATTTTTGTACGACTGAAATTCCGTAGATCCCCATTCGTCGGTTTCCTCGAATTGCGCCAGGGGTGCTTCAAATTTAAGTTCTGCCATTTTTGCGGCCAAGTCCCGCATCGTTCACGTTAACGCGCTTACAACCGGTGCCGTCACTGGACTAAATACAGAGCCGAGTTTGAAGATGTAATCGTACGGGATTTGTTGGATTACTTGTACTAGAAATGGGTAGATTGTACTAATATGTAAACGTTATCTGAGCTAAGGGTTTCGGACCAGGAACCCAAGTTTCCTTAAAAAAAAGTTCTGCATGTTATGAATTACGTTTTATTTAAAACAGTTTATAAAACTTTTAAAAGATTATTTTTCTTGTAGCTGCAATTGACAATTTTTATTAGTTTTTTATAAGTAGTATAGTGAATTATATTATGCAAATTTGTACCAAAATTATTCACTTAATATAAAAACTCTCATATATTTCCATACTTGACATTAAAAAGAATGGATTTAAATCCATTGATTTGGATATTGTTGTACTTGAATTTAAAGGAAATCACAATAAGAGAAGAATTTTGTTAAGTCTTCAAATAATTTTTTTAACTCATATATTTGTCTTTTTAGTCCCATAATTCTTTTTCTTTAATTAAAATCACTTTTAAATAATTCCCATGTCTATATTTATAATATATTTTTTTTGTATTGGGCAATTATAATTTTTATTCAATAAAAAAAAGTTTTAAGTCAAAAAATTCTGAAACACGGTTTTTTTTAAATAATAGTGGTAGTAATATACAGGATAAATGTTTGGCCACTAGTACTAAGACAACAACAAACTTATGTTACTACATAGTGTATACAATTTTTTTTTTAATTTTAACAAAAAATACAACAAAATTTTTATAAAAATTTGAGAAGTAAATAAGTCGACGATATTGCGAACTTTTTAAATAAGAAACAAGAAAAATAAAAATTTTATAAAATTCATGACAGCATTTACCGATAAATAGCAGTACTATGTGAAAAAAAAGTAATTTATTTCGTAAATTCCTTTTAAGCTTTAATAACAATATATGCAACTTTGCCAGCATTTTTTGCCAATGGAACAAATAACTTCTGACTGTAGTTTACATTAAAACCCATTTTAACTTAATTTGGCAAATAATAGACGGATTAACAAAGAAAATAAAAGAGGTGATCAAATGGCGCCCAGCATGGGGCTTTTCATAATGTTTGAGTATATGCTTTACATTTCCTATTTTAATTTTGTTTTATCTCATATTTAATTTTACTATCCTTACTTCTTTAAAATTTTACTCATGGTAAAATATGCCATAAAAATATTTTTTTCTTAAAATCAAAATAAATAAATAAATAAATGTACTACATTTAGTACAACTTTTTTAAAGAGCTAAACCGAGATCCACTGTAGCTCAATATTTTTGCCTGACTACAGACGCAAGTGCAGCATTTTGTGTGTTCTTGCGCGGTGACTGATTTCTGCGAAAGCGTGAAGTTTCATCTTTGCTGTACAGGGTGAACAACGAGTGAACTGGGCACAACTTATAAGGCTCGAAACCTTTTAGATTTCATAAAATCCTCAATCGCATTGGTATTCTATACAACAATATTTAATTATCTTTTTCATGAAATTAGAATTAGCGGTCGCCTGGCAGTAATTTACCGCACTCATGTTTTTACTCTATTTACTTTTTATTATGTCATCTAAATATTTGGTAAATGAGTATTTCTGATAAACTTCATTTAACACATAAAACAATAATAAAATAATTTATTTATTTGTTAACAGCATAATGATAGTATAGTTCTTATAACTCGTAAATAGGCTTTTAGATATCGATAACAACAGTCTTTCTTCAAGTACAAGTAGAAACATCCCTGTTAAACGGAGCATCTACCTATAACATCTCTTAGGCACTGCTTTGATAATCCACATGATTTTCTTGAAGATAAAAATAAATATCTTCTGAATTATCGATTTGCTTTTCTTGTATTGCTGTTTCATGTTCTTCATTTGAATGGTGATCTAAAAGAGCGAGAATTTTTCTACCTCTACTGTCAGGGAAACTTAAATACTTAAAACAGCATTACAAATTTAGTATAGACACATACTGAACATACTAAATAATTTAAATATTTGCTGTAACTATATTTTTATCTTTTTTAAACAGAATATGCGTTTTACGCATGAAACTATCAAGGTATTAAGCTTAGACTAACTGAAGTAGTTCCAGACATTCCGAATAGTTAAAAAGGATTTGTTTAAACATTCAAGATTTTGGCTTAGACGACTATTGCGGCTTTCTTGACTCTTATTTTTATCTATTGTTGTTTTTCAGATTCCAACCACATCATGTGATGTTCTTGGGTCTACCGATAGTCAGCTGAACCATAGTTTTAAGTTTCTTCACATACTGTACATCTCCAGTGTTTTATAATTTGTGGTCTTTAGTAATGTAAAGACTCTTTACATTTCGCTGTATGTGTTGCTATATTCACATAAAACCTAATAAATAGAGATCTAACACCGATACGTCACGGTTTTATACGGGTTTGCCATATGAGACCGTGACGTATCGGTGTTGTTCTTACAGCGTTCGATCTCTACAATTATTCTAATCCTTCCAGCTTTTTAGTTTAATTATTCTCTTATTTTTCCAAAAAGACCTTTGCCATATGGAATGAATGAGGCATAGGTTGTCGATGTTTATTCATTATCAATTTACTAGATTTGTTCCATTTTTACATTATTGCAAACCTCAGTCATTTTTCGCGAGTTAATATATTAAAAGATATTTTATTATGTGGTTGGAGTTTATATTTAATTTTGTTTAAAAAGGAATTGTAGCAGTTACTGTTGTAGTTTAAAAATTAATTAAAAAAAAAAACTTTTACACAATTTACTGTCATCCATACTCCAATCGGTTATGAAAAATATATATATTTCCTGTTTATATTAAAAATATAATATAAATAATTTTAGAAAATTCCTACTACCGGCTGCTACTGCTTTTAAATTTAAATACAGTAAATTTACACAAACTTAAGTGTACTACACCCTGTAAGGCGATGGTCGCTGATTTTATTGGGTCATTTAAAAACGTCGTATGTTGTTTTATTGATCCTACAATCACCATGACAACAATTATGAACCCTGATACTTATGTAACCAGATATATAATTTTGGTTGCCTATACACCTAATACTTAAATTAGTTTTAGATGTAGAAACCATTTCAAAAGATTTTCATAGTTTATCTAGGTGACACTAGATGGAGGTCGTCGTTATAAGTCTAATGGATCTAAACAGATTTTTTAAAATAGCTGTTTTATTAACAATTAAAAAATGATAATTATGTAGATAAATATTTATAAAAATTTTTGGACACGTTCTAGAAGTAGTTCCTGCTAAAGTTTATCTTCTTTTAATAGATCACGAGGGCTTGGTGCCGAAGTACCTCCTAACGTTTAGAGGTGTACAAGATTAATGACCGATTGCACCAACAATTAAGGATGCCTTAAAATTTCCAATGTAGCCAATTGCTTGTTTGGTCAGTTTAAAGATTGCCCAGTGCTAAGGGTTCCTTAAAATTGTTGGTGCAAACGGCCATAAATTATAGGAAAGTTAAGAAGGAAAGGTAATACCTCTACAGGCGTTAGGAGGAAGTTAATACCTCTACTGGCGTTAGGAGAGAAAGATTTTACCTCTACAGGGGTTAGAAGGGGGCGAAACACATCTACAGATAGCAGGCTTCACATTTCCGAATCTTTAGGGATGAAGGAGTAAACAAACGGCGAAAGTCGAAGCTCGTCCATATGGACTGCAAAGAAATAAATGAGAGTGCAGCTGTGCTTTCACGCCCCCATTCTACCCTTTTCGGAAGGAGTTTTCTTGCTTACGTCTCCAATTTTTCTAAGCAATCTATTTCTTAATTACCATCTCCCACATTTACAACTTTACAAATGACGATTTTTCTATATAAACTTTTGTTTTTATTTTAACCCCCCAGGGGTTGTAATTCCAAAAATATTTAAATGTTTTTAATTGTAATCAGGAGCCTATAAACCAATTTTCATATTTCTATGTTCAAAACAACCAAAGTTTGATACAATTAAAAATAACCTATTCTACCCCTTTAGGAGGAGAGTTTTCCAAAATCCTTTCTTAGCTTACGTCTTCTAAATATAATTTACCCTTATGCCAAATTTCGTTTTAAAAGATCGAGAAGTTTTCGAAATTTCGCGATTAGTCAGTGTATATATAAAGGAATGAATGAGAGCCTTTCTCGCTTATACAGGGTGTAAAAAGTATAATGCTTACGATTTTATTGGGCAATAGTGGAGTTTAAAACAAGTCAAAAGAGCCAAGAATACATGTGACAAAAGTTAATTGTCTTCGAAATAAGGCTTTTTAAAGTTTAGAAATTTGGCAACACCGCGCCCGTTTTATGGCAGCGAGTCGAAGTTTTTTGCAAGGTTTTACACATTTTTCGTTTTTTTTTTAATGTTTATTAAATAATAAAAATTACTCCCTGTAATTTAATTTGGTATTTAATTTGGAATTAAATTTAAGTTAAAAACAATAAAATATTGCTTGGTTTTTATTTGTAGTTAAAAAATAATTGTACTTACCAAAAAAATTTGGGCTGAATATCCATTTTAGGCACTTTTTATTTTGTCTAAAGAATAATATTTCTCAGTTGCATACATCCCGTTTTCAAAACTTTTTGGTACATCTGCACTACGGTTGTCGTAAATTTATAACATATCGGCATATTTTCCCCATTTAAAAACGGACCAAAATATCGCGGCCGGTGAGCACAATGTGCAACTCACTTTACTCGACCCACAAGGCTTCTAGGTAGCGCTGTTGTCAATTGTGTTTTAATTTTTTAACTGGGGAAAATTTTTTATTGTTTTGTTTTATTTGCAGATTAAAGCATTTAAAATTGTTTTTTTATTAGCAAATAAATCTACTGATAGGTGATTAAGTTTCCAATTGTTAAGTTTTCAGAAATAATTGCTTACAAGTTTTTAATTTTTATATCGTTTAGAACAAAATCTGTCAAGTTTTGACACATACGACATCTGAACTTTTTGATTTGTTTTGAGCTCCACTATCGCTCATTAAAATCGTGAGCATCATACTTTTTACACCCTGTATATAAGGAGAAAAAGGGCAGAAAAGAATATACCGCTTAAAATTTTATCCTGGATGCAATTTTTTTAAATAGCGGAAACTACGATCGCCAATATATAGTGATTAACAATAAACGGCAAGTTTTACAACTTAAACAGGATTTTATGGCTCCCACCGTGGGGCACAAATACAAATTTAATACATTTAACATCTAAAAATTTAGCACCAACTGCACCTAGGACTTGGGCTTAATACAAACCTTTATAGACTGTACTAATGGCAAAAAAAATAACTTTAAATTTTTATGTACATTTTTGCTTAATTAGCATTAAAAACATAGACTGAACATCATTAAAAATTATCTTTATAAAGCAAATTAAAAAGAGGATCTAATACTAATGAGTTATGCCAGCCTGCCAATGCATAGAAAATAGATATATCAAGATAACCCGCTTAGTTAAAATACCAAGCAATACTGCAATAATTGCATTATTTTCCATCGTTATGCAAAATCAATACCCTCTTGATATGCAGCTATGGGCTTCGCTATTTGATAACAATTAATTTATCAATTCGAGAGTGCGCAACTGATTTAATTTCATTACCTATTCCGATTATCTGCATACAGTAATGTACTGTGTAGGTTTTGCGGAGAAGTATGCAATAAATTTTCGACACATTATTTTCGGTTTCTTTTGAATACTTTAGATAAATAATAAGTCTATACTATCTTGATCCTGATAAATTTAAAAACATAAAAGATTAAAAATAACGAAAGCAATATTGTAGTATATGAACACGTAATTAATTTATTAAAAATAAATGTAGGTATCATTAGAGAGATATTAGACGGCATGAAATATTGGGTTGTAATAAATTATAATTTAAACAAAACTAAAAAACACGCTTTTATAGCAAATAATTTTTAAGTATAAGGAGTTTGTGTTACAGTGATAGAAAGTCCAATAATCAATCATGACTAATTAATTTGGAACAAGATTAAAATAAAAATTAAGTTATTAATATATTTTAATTATAGTAAAAAAGCGTGGGGTGCAATTTACAATATTTTCATAAGAAAATCTTTCTCTCTTTCTCTCTTTCTCTCTTTCTCTTCTCCTCAGCCACTATTCGTCCACTCCTGGACATAGGATTTTCCTAGTTCCTTCCACTGATTTCTATTTTGGGATTTCTGGTACCAGTTTACACCTGCCAACTTTCTTATATCATCCATCCATCGCAAAGGCGGTCTGTCCATACTGTCCATCTATCGGTTTCTTGTCTTGCTACATGACCCGCCGATTGCCATTTCATTTCTGCGATTTTTTCTATAATGTCTTTAACTCTTGTTCTTCTACGTATTTCCTCGTTTCTGATTTTGTCTCTTAGACTTACTCTCAGCATTGACCTTTCCATTGCTTTTCCATCACCCGCAGTTTACCGGCGTTGCTTTGTGTTAGGACAATAGTTTCCATGCCGTATGTCGCAACAGGTAAAACACAACTATTAAAGACCTTGCGTTTTAAGTTTATTGGAATAGCATTGTTCTTCAATATATATTTCCGTCGATCTATTTCCTTTCTCTAATGATATTGTATGCCCTAGATAGTTATATGCATTTACATTTGCGATATTGGTGCCATCAATAGATTTATTCCTATTATCTGGGCTCATTATCTTTGTCTTTGAAATGTTCATTTTCAGTCCGACATGTTTTGCTTCCCTGTTTAGTTGTTGGAGCATTTCTCTGATCTCTGTGATGTCATTCGTTATCAACACGATATCGTCCGCAAATTGTAGGTTATTTAGGTATGTTTCATCTATTTTAATCCATTTATTTTCCCAGTGTAGTCTTTTGACGACATCCCCAAGAGCTAACGTAAACAATTTTGGTGATATGGTATCCCCCTGTCGGACTCCACGTTGAACCTTAATGCTGTTAGTTTTGGTGTCTTCGTCGATTTTAACGTGAAGGGATGCGTTCTTGTATATATTTGCGATCACAGAGGTATACCTAGAGTCCATAGGCGCGTTATCCATGGATTTTAAAATATAACATATCTCAATTGAATCGAAAGCTTTGTGGAAATCAATAAAGGCATGTGAATTGGTATGTTATATTCAGCTGTCTTTTCGATAAGTGTTTTGATTGCTTGTAGATGGTCTATTGTGGAAAATTCTTTTCGAAATCCGGCCTGCTTCACAGGCTGGTATAAATCGAATGCCTGTTTGTTAAAATCTTTGTAAAAAGCTTATAGAGGTGCGATAATAGGCTGATGGGTCTGTAGTTTTCTATATTTGTTGAGTCCCCCTTTTTGAACAATAGTATGACTTCGGCCTCATGCCAGCTTTCTGGTATTCTGCCCTCATGAAGACATTCACTGAAAAGAATACGGATATATTTTTCCAATATGGTTCCGCCCAGTTTAATCATTTCGATCGTTATTCTATCTCACCAGGACACTTGCCGTTCTTTCCAGATTAATTATCATAATCATAATTGATTATTAGACTTTCTTTCACTGTAACACAAACTCTTCATACTTGAAAAGCGTGTTTTTTTAGTTTTTTCACTCTATAATTTATTTTCCTATTTTAGTCTCAAAACAACATCAAAAGTAATAATTATATTTAAATAAATAAAGTTGATTATTATGTAAACAACAGTTCTATGCTACTTTTATACAAACCGCTTGTCCTCCGACCCTAGACACTATTTCTCGAGACATGTTTATCTTTAATATTGTTAATAATTTTATATCCACTTCAATTTAAAAAAGGGTCGACCACAATAATACAAACAGTGAACATTATAAATAATTTAGCTTTCAGGAGCTATTATAATTTGGTATGTTTAAAAAATTAATCTAAATTTTATAATTTATTATGTAGTGTACTATTTAAGTATTTTTTTAAATATACTTATACCAATATACCAAGTAAGACTTTGGTGAAACTTTTTTCTGTAATTTCATAATCTATAATTTATTTTTGAATGTTACTTAATATCTTTAAGTAAATACCTTTTTGATGCCGAAAATACGTTTTATTTGTCAACACACTCACCGCTTATATTTGGATTTTAAAAATCTGGTATTTTTCCTACTTATGTCGTTTTTCATATCATTCGGTTGGCTGGTTTTATAACTTAATTAAATCAATTTACTACCCAATTAAAACAAAAGTACTGATGCAAGCTTCATAACAATCTTACAAAATGGCGCCCAACGTGGGGCAGGTATACACATTCAAATATATCTGACACTATAAATCTCGTTACTATTTGTTAACTACAAAATTATTTAAAATTGTCCCGAAGTCGACTACAATTATATATTAAGTATTAAGTTCAATAAGTGTTCCTTACTGGTTGATGATGTGTTTGGAGATCGAGACCCAGTCGAGATCTCCAAAATAACGGAAACCAGTAAGAATTTACTGACCGTGATGCTTAGGCTATTTTTTACGCTTAAAATATTGAGTTGATTACAAATATAAAAGCCGGCAAAAATATATTATTAGGTATATCAAACACCTTAATTAAATACCTAGCTAGTATATTAAGTTTCTATAAGAAGAAATTCATTATTTGTCATTAGTATCACATTTGTCACAGATTTGTCAACTTTAGCTCGTTCAATTCAATTTTTTGTGGGATATAATATAGCAAAAAAGTGAAGATTTTGAACTGGAGAATGATTGGCAATAAATGTTCTAATTTTAATATTATTTTGGAAATGAAATTTAATTCATAAATAGGTCCATATTTCTATTTCAGATGTTACGGTAAGTGATTACTTACCAAATAGGCGTCGGTAAGTATTCACTTACTGATCAGTAATTTGTAAACATCACCTACGTATGACATAATCTAACCAGTGGAATAAATTGTCGTATTGCTTTTTCTAATTTTTTGATTTGGTTTTGGATCCAAAATACAAAAAAAAAAACAGGTTTAGAAAAATGTATGCATGTATCTGTATCTGTCTGTGGTCAATTTAGCGTATTTTTTTTAAATATTTGCGTTTTAGCCTTCTAAATTTACTATATTTTATTTTCATCGGTCTATCTAAGTGTCGGTTTCTCTATCTGTTGGCACAACTTACCTCAACAATTACTTTATAGTAACAGACCAAATTTCTTTCATAGCTTTATTTGGGGATAGATACAAAAAATAAATTCGATACAGAATAAGAACCTTTAAAAAAATATGAAATAAATTTATATCTGCAGAAATACAAACGAAAAAAATATATATTGTCAATAATATGAAACTGCATTTTTTTGCTTAAAAAAAGAGTTTTCTAAAATAATATTTATTCTTTGACTAAAAGCACCGTAAAAAGATTGCTAATGGCATTTTTACAGTTTGTGAGTTTTCTTGAAATATAAAATAATGCAAATTTTCCAGTTGTTATTTATAGATATACTTTATTCAACGCTCAAAGCCCTTTTTGGTTAAGTAAATTGTATACCATCAAAACATATTAGGCTACCTTAGAAACCAGTGAAGTATAATAGCAAGACAGCTGCAAGAAAAAAAACGTCTGACGAATTTTCTTTAATTCAAAGAAAAATTAATTACAGCATGGAGAAAATGCAGCAGAAAAAATTTCACGCTAGATAACTTTTAAACTGTAAAAATATCCTAACATATGAACATTTATATGATTTTAAACCTTTAGCCGTCTTTTGACTAAATTGTAGTTTATATCACTAAAAATTTTAAAGAAAAAATTAAATTTAGATTTATAAAGAAGTTTTACGTGCTTTTCTTTTTTTTTTTTTTAAATATTACAATTTGTTTTGTTGATACAACAAATAACTCCGGTCCTGCCAATGTTACTGACCAAAGAAATTGTTACTCATGCCCTCGCCACGGTGCTAACAACCCCGGAAACAGTGCATATGCAACTCCATTCGTGCTCCGGAAAATCCGCTGGCTCCGGAGATGCTGCGAAATCAACTTAATTTCCGGATTATAAGCGGGTTTCAAAATGTGTTTCGATTCTGTCCACAAACGGTTAGTAGATTTATGTGTTGAATTTTTAACTATTACCTGTATAGGGCAATCCCTTTATTTCGCTCTATTATCCCATCGAAAAAATTTCAGGTTTTATTATATATATATATATATATATATATATATATATATATATATATATATATATATATATATATATATATATATATATATATATATATATATATATATATATATAATATTATAATTTACGGAAATCTGGGATAATTTGGACTGATTTTTAGTAAATATTCCTCTTTAAACCAGGGGTTTTTATGTTATTATAAAGGAAAAACGAATATGTACGGCAAATTACCTATAAGTATAATGTAGCTTTTTTGGTACGCAATATAAGGTATAAAAGATATTTTTTTTATATTACAAATTGTTTTATTTTATCCAAGTATTTAACAGTGTGTTATTATTAGCTTAGACTTTATATTCCGGGTTTTCTTTAATACTAGAGTCCCGCTAATCCGAACCACGCTAATCCGAAAATCCGCCTAATCCGAACAGGGTCAGGACAAAAAAATATTTTTTTATAAAATTTTAGAACTAGGAAAGTTTTTTCAAGTAACGCCGTATGTTTATTAACAAAATCTAATAATAATTTATTTATTTGTTAGACACAAATTATTGACTAACACAAGTCAATGATCTTCTTCTGACGCAATGCACTAAACCGGCTTTACACCATCTAGTGTTGAATAATCAAGGTGTATTTAGCGTCTGACCTATAATATTTTACACATAAGATGCCAAATATGCCTTAAAAAGACAATAATATGGTATTTATGTGACAAAATTCCACTCAATCCGAATTTTTGCTAATCCGAACTGGGTTCGGTACCGATTAGTTCGGATTAGCGGGAACTCTAGTGTATTGTGAAAAAATTAACAGACGGGACCCTTGGATGAAAATACGAAAAAAAGTTTCTATCAATATGTTTCCCAAACTTCTTAACTTTTTAACTACAGGGCGGTAAAGGTTTAAGAAAAAAATAATAAATATAGATAAACATGGACGCATGAAATTTGGGATAAATGTTTATATTTTCCAAGCCTTTCTTTCAACAATGTTTGTAATCATCTGCTATTCTGGGAAAGAATTTAAATTTAAAATTCTCAAATTTTTTTTACTGTCTTTTTTTCTGGGGTTAAAAATGTTGCAATTTAAAAAATTGTTTATGACGGCTTTACTGTTCGTAAATTGTGTCATTTTCGAGTAGAAAAAAATAAATATATATATATATATATATATATATATATATATATATATATATATATATATATATATATATATATATATATATATATATATATATATATATATATATATATATATATATATATATTTTGTGCAATTTTCATTTAATTTATGTCAATTACGACGCTTTGGCCTGGAAGGTAAGATTAAATTTTAATATATTGTATAGGTAAAATTTCAATCAAAAAAATTTTTGTATTGCAGATTGATTTTTTGTTATTAAAAAAAATACATATATACCTGATGAAGGCCCTTCCAGGCCGAAACGTCGTAATTGACATAAATTAAATAAAAATTGCTCAGTAAGCAACTGTTTTTATATATTGCCTGACCTTATCCCCAAGAAAGTTCTACTTTCTTACGATTAATAATACTTTAGACTTTTTAATGTCGCAGTTTAATAATAGAAATAAAAATAACCGAACAATAATGTATCATTTCGACAATACATACAAACCAGCCTCAATACAATAACGTATGGAAAAAATAAAAACAGTTTCATTACTTATTATTTATTATCAATAATGGCGGTGATAACGACGTACAGCTATATTTTTTACTACTTTAATTTAGTTTCATAAGTGTATTGTTTTTAATAACACATACTAATAAATTTGGAACTGGCGAAAAGTTTTTTGCCCTGTTTTAATATACATTTTAAGTACGAAATACTTGTTTATTAAAATTTTAAGTACCTACTTAAATAGGTGACAAGGTAAGAATATTGATAAGACGTCTTAGATACAGGCCCGTAGCCAGAGTTAGACTTCAGAGGGGGCACAGATATTTTCAAGGGGGGGCGAACATTTTTTTTTAATAGTTATATAATATTTACTGAGATTTATTTTATTTAATAGTTACATATTGTTTAAATAGGTATATACATATTTAGGTATAATAAACAAATCTACGCAAATAAGTTTTTGAATAAAATATAAAAAATATTATAGTTATTCCGTCTTCAGTCCAAATAAATATTTAAAAATAAATTTATAATGATACATATAAAAAAACAAAACATAATTTCCAACAACAACATAAAACAACTCGGAAAGATTGTATCATGAAAAAAAAGGAAAACTAAACTGTCTGGTAAAACATTATAGGTGATAATAATATTTTTAAAAAAGTTTGATTTTTCTATTTTTCTTTTCATTAAACTTTCGTAAAAATTGCATCATATTTAATGAATTTGTTCCCTCTTTTTCAAATTTCAAATGCCAAAAATACGAGATTTGACAACCTTTGGTGTGTCATTGACAGTCGTTGAGTTCGATTAATCCTTGTAAGAAAAGAAAAATTTGACTCGCAAACAGCTGTACTACAAGCAAATGTTCTAGCTGCAGCTAACATATTATATGTATTTTCAAAAGCTAGTTTTTGACTGAACATTTCTGAAAACACGTTAGGATTTTCCTTTTTTTTCAAATATTGTTTCGCAACATTGAGTTCTTCTTTGCTAGGAAGAGATATTCCCAGTGAAGAGAGGTAACCTATCCCTTCATAATCTAAATTTTCGGCGGCTTGAAGCGCGTTTATTAGTTCATTATTTTCACTGAACCTTCGTTTTAGTTCCAATAACATGACATCCAGCACTTCAAAAATATAGATTTCAAATCGTGGGAACTTTTAGAAGTACCAGTAGTTTCCATAATAATAAAACCTTTTAGTACAGGATTAATTTTTCGGTCGCTTGGATTCTACAGCTTCAGATTTAGTGTTTTCCCCCTTTTAAAGTCACCACTTGAACAAATATCACATATTTCGTCATACACTGAGACATTTCTAAATTCTTGAATTGATCCAATAAGGGATTCTATTATCTCTGCGGATTGTCGAAGGTCTGTTTCACGTGCTTGTAATAATTTATCGGCTGGTTCCAAAGTATGTTTAAAAGTTTATTCATGAAAACTAAACTGAATTTAAAAGTGGTCCATTGAAACGACATTTTTTAAACCAACAGCCTCGGCAACTTTGTCCCCTGGAAAATTTTTACGACCACTTTTTTTTTAACAAAATAATAATTTCATTATAATTTTTATATATGACGTCAGTCACATGTAAATGGCCTGACCAGCGTTGCTCGAAGTCTGCTTAGGTATGTCCTTCGTATAACTTAGCTATGGCACTCTGTTTAAGGAAGTGGTATAACATAGTGCACTGATCAAAAAATTGTTTGATTATTGGAATATCAATTGATTTAAAAAACCAAGTGAAGCCTATGATTAGCACAATGCACATATGGAATTAATCGGTTTAGTTTTCTTTGAATTTTTGCTTGGACGCCTCCATTCTTTCCACTCATTTGACGCTCCATCAAAGCACTGGCTAAGCATCCGATTGCTGTTTATTCCGTATTCTTGGAGAGTGTTTAATGTTAAGTTAGAAAAAGATCGCATCTAAATCTGCTGTGGTTTTTATGCAGATAATTGATTCTAAAACTTTACCTCTTTTACATAACGAATACCAATGGCTACATTTTCCCTATTATTTTTATCTTTTGTCCCATCTTCAAGTAGAGTAAACCAGGGAAGGGTCTATTATTAATATCAGCAACGATTTTCCGAACCACCCTCGCCATGTTCTACAACATCATTTTAATGTCGGTGATAAATATGGCATTTTTGGGCATTTTTATGACATTTAGCAAGTTTCTGATCTTTTTTCAGAGTAAATTTAAAAATGTTCATAAATAAGCTTTTTTCTTCATGTTCGTCGATATCATAGGTACCCTCATTGGTAGCTCATTCACAGCCAGAAGTTGGATAATCTCGGCAATACAAGTAAAAGTACCGATTGCATTCAAAAACTTCTCATTTACAAGCGTGAAACAGATTTTCCCAAAGTTTGTCGACGTTGCTTCTCTGCCCATTTTGACATAGCTTCAATGTGAGTTTTAGAAGCATTGTGTTTGGGAAATCCTTTTGAACTATCGAGTGCATGCTTCCAGTTACGAAAACCACAAGTACCCATGTTTTCTTTTAGATCAATCGGTAGAAATTGTCTACATGCGTAGCAGTATGCAGAATCGGTAACACTTGAATTTTCTAGCCACACATATTTTTGAAACCATTCTTTTCTAAAGCTTCTACCATTTTTTATCTTTGGGGTTTATGGTAAGATCACCTGAACAATATCCAGATCTTGAGAGGCTAAATCTGACGGATACTGCCTTGTTTAGACTTCAGTGGTAACGAAGGAGGCCGTGATGATGCACTTTCACTACTTACAGACGTCAAATTGCTTGAACATGATGCATTTCATCTTCTGTCGGAATTTTTTTTCTTTAATTTGATGACAAACTTATCCATAACGCTGCGATTAAGATATCGAATTTAAGAGGATTTCCACTACAGAAAATTAAATTCAACTAGACAACACAAAAAAACTATTACATACGTAAAGTTTTAACATCCAAAAAACCAATAACAACAAGCTAAAATTAATTCAACCCGTACTGATTTACATCAAAAACCCAAACTAATCCCTTCTTATTAAAAATACTTTAAAGACAGCTAAGGTCCCAGAATTAGCCAAAAATCCTTGAAAAAAATTATAAAGTAAACATTTTATTCTTTTTTATTCCTGGACATCAAAAGAACTTTTTTATAGTAAAAAAGTTGTTTCTTTTCGGCGGCGCGGCATAGGCGCATAGGCATTTGCATTCACAGAAATCGCGGAGTTTCGGCGCGGCATCTTAAAAAAACCTACAGTTTCTATATCTATTCCTGGAAAATAATTATGGTTTTTTTGAATTTTATTGATGCCGGCTTCAAAAAAACGGTTTATTTATAATTTATGTTTGTGGAAGTTTAGCTTGCTAGTATTTTTTCTGACTCTTAATTTTTTTAAAATTTTTTCATTGAATACTTTGTATTGTATAACTCCTGAAACCACCTCTTGGCTCCTTAATTGAACATTTTTTTTATGGAGATTACGTGCGTGATCGAAAAAGCTGCAGGGGCGAGAGACAGCTTGGGGGGCGACAGAAGGCCCAGGGGGGCCAGCCCCCCTGCCCCCTGGCTACGGGCCTGCTTAGATAACGTTAAAAGTAATAGTGTGTTTATCTGATAGATGGAAAGAGAAAAGCACATCCTTTTATTATAGGTTAAGTAATTTTTGTATCCTATGGATGAGTGGTTAGGATTAAAAATGAATTAAAATTGATATGTTATTAGAAGACTTTTCAGAAATTATTAAGTTCTTTTAGAGAAAAGACATAATTTGGCGGGGTTAAAAGGATTGGTAATTATTTAGTTGTGTGTCTCCACTTTTTTGGGATGTAAAATCAACATGATATATATTTTTTGAGTTATCAAATATTTTTATGCTTATAGCTAATAAAAAAAGAATAATAAAAAAAAACAATAATGTAAATTTTTCGATTTTTTTTTTGAAAAAAATAATTCACAAATCCAAAAATTATATTTTTATTTATTTTTTTTTCATTATTTCTCCTTACGTGTAGAATATAAAACAAATTACTAGAAATTGCTTAACTTAAATGGATCCATTTTGTTGACGAAATAAAAATAAACACCAACAAAACAATTTTTTTTTGGTTTTACCTAAAATATTCATAAATCCGCCGTAAAATAAAACAAAATAAAAAACATGTTAATATCCCTATTTTTCTATTTTTAATAAACAATTACCAAAGGATTTAAGTTAAATCAATTTATTTGTTACTACAGACCATACAACAAGGACTGAGCAGAACCATATTTGTGGCTTCTTTGGTATTTTAAAAGAATGTGAAATAGTCATCCTCTGTATTTTTTCCAGTAGTATCTGAAAGAATACTTAAGAATATGATTTAAATTGTAACAAAAGAAATAAATGACCATTTTTGTAAAATAAAACACCTTATTAATTCGATTTTCAAAACGTCTTATTTTGTTAATACGTTTTAATAAAAATAAATTCGTATTTATTTTTTTAGTTACAACTTATTTTTATTTATTTACATAAGAAATTTCCGATAATTTGAGAAATATTAAAACACAAAAATTCAAAATTTTGTCAAAGTCTAGCGATTATTACTTTCAATTTATATTGGTAAATTCTATTAATTTTGATGTTTTAAGCAGGGTTGTAAAAAATCATGATTTAAAAAAAAATCAAAAATCGCGATTTTTAAAAAAAAATTCAAGATTTTTTTGATTTTTTTTGTAAAATGCAAATCGACGTTTTAACGTGTCCTTATTCTTAAACATTCTCCTAACTTCTAAT
>JAHBCN010018528.1:0-16897 GCA_019359885.1 Listronotus oregonensis
TTGGGGCCAACCTAGCCACCTTTACCACGACCAGATCAATCGTCTGAAATGTGGGATTTTACCATAACTGATGGTTTGGGCCCCTCGAATCACACATGAAACCCGGGCGGGCGTGCATGGTATTTTAAATTTAGTGGAAAAGGGAAAAGATTAAGTTCGTCCGACCCGGGACTGTAAAATTTAAATTTGAGTATTGAACTGTACGAATAATCCGCCTGTGATGGGCCGCTATTGAATTTTTTAGCAAGACAAAATTCATGGGAATACCCATATTAGTTTCCTATACTTCAAGTCCAAAATTTCGTCAATGACGCATCGCTCGCTTTTAGGGGCCCCCGGGTTGTGTGGGTCGGGGGAATCAATTCCAGTGGGTGTGCATTTTAGAAAATAAATGATAAAATTTGTAAAAACATGAAAATATTTTTTACAAAAAAAAGATTTTCCCACATTTTCAAAACCCCTTTAAATTAATAAAAGCCTATATTATTTTGGTATTATTGGGATTTAAAAAATGAAATTTTTTTTGCTTAATTTTTGACACCTCCTTTTTGGTTTATAGAACACAAATTTAATTTTTTTTGATTTCTAAACGTTTTTCAAAAAAAAAATTTTTTTACTTGAATTTTAATTTTTGATTTTATTTTGCACATAAAAAAAATAAAAAAATTTCAGTCTTAACATAAATTAAAAAAGTTTAAAAAACAGAACGATAGATGTTAACCGACTTGCCAATTCACCCCCGACTTAAATTTCAATATTAAATACGTTATTTACACGCATTTTTAAAAAAATATCCATATATAAGGAACACGAAAGCCCTAAGATCATCAGCTTGAGAATCCAATAACTATTTCGGGTCTTTCGAGTTCCATATTTAGGTTTTTTATATCGAGGATATTTTTGATCAAACATTGGGGGCCCAGCGAAGCAAGGTTGCATACTTATAAAAAAGTCATAAAGAAAACTATTACAACTTTGGGAACAGGTACATTTTTAGAATTTGACTAAACGTTTTTTACTTTTATTGAAAATTAAGGTTTTTTTTTCCCTATTTTTTTAGTGATTTTTTTTAAAATTAAATGGTATGAGTTTTTAAAGGTTTTTGTGAAATGACAGAATTTAAAGAAATATGTCGTAAAATGAATTTAAAAATTCAATTATTATTCTTTTGAAATTTATAAGAGGCGGCCAAAAAAAAGTTTGATTCATGTTTAACAATCGGAAAGTAGAGAGTGTGCAAAAAAAACGATTTCCGTATCCGAATAATTTCTAATATTTTTATTTGCCTTTAAAACTTAGAATACCTTTTTAAAAAAATCTTTGCAGCATCCAAAGTGGTTAGTTCTGGGTTTTGTTCCCCGAATACCATGGTAAAATTTTAACCTTATTCGTTCTTTTAAGTAACTAAGTTTTTTTTTTAGGCGGATAACTAGTTAAAAGGGTTTGGGTTTAAAATTCATTGTTTAGAATTAAAAGCACTTAACAACACTTTCTGTATATACAATTATATACACCAAATAAGATAAACTATAATAAAATTCACAAAACAATATCTATATAGGTATACTATTACTAGAAATTTACAATATTTTCAAAATACCTGTATAGCAATTAAAATTTAATCTCACAAAATCTGTCCATAATCAATAATCAAAAAATCATCGAACAGCACCAAAAACCTGTCGATATTTTTTTCATGTCTGTTCGTTGAAAAACAAGGAATGTGTTTGCCATTTTTATTGTCTTCTCGATAACAATGTTTTCAATACATATTGGCGGTTTTTTTTGGGATCGCTGGCGGGAACTTATTTTCGCGAACTATGACAACGTGGCGATGAAACTTTTGGCCGGTTCACTGTTATTTGAGCGGAAAAGTATATCATAGGTTTAAAAAAATCATTTACTAGTGTTAGTTTTTTTATTCAGCCGCTTCGTCGGTTGGGTGGCCGGTATTAAATGAGTCACTGACAGAAATTTTGGGATTTTAGGAAAGCTCAGAAAATTTTTTTTGTATGTCTGAAATTTTTATGGCTCGTCGATTCAACGACGTCATAGAACATAATTTTAGAGAATGATGACTTTGCGTAAACAAAATGTTTAAAAAAAATAATTATTTGGAAAGTATTAGTAAAGAATTGTCATTAAATAAATAGGTAGGTAGAAAGTCTGAGTTATGAATTTTTTTAAAAAGAAAAACATTCTTTTGACCGGGTGCACCAACAATGATCCTAGCACAAGGTAATCCTTAAAAAGGCCAAACAAGGATGTGAATACATTGGGCATTTAAGAAATGATTCCTTAAATTTGTTGGCGCAACGGCCATTAGTCAATTTAAGACGTTTTAGAAATATATTAGATATGTATATTGCAAAATTTCGTTTCTCTATCTACAGAAAAAAACAAAAAGGTCAAGGGGAAAATTCCGTCCCCCGGGATCTATAGATTTGCAATTTAATACAAATAAAATTCAAGATCTATGAGAAATAATGGCACTCCTGAAATCACTTGAACTTGGGTCAAGAAATGAACGATCCAAACAGGAATGATCGTATGGTTTTATAAAGAAATCCAGCATTGTGTCTACCCTGGTTTACATGATTTATTCAAATTATATTTAACGATTTGGTTTAAAGGTTAAGTAGGATTTTTATTACCTTTAATCGAATTACCTAGAACATCTGCATGTGATTTTGTTGCTAGGCGACCCAATAAATACCAAATCTCGAGAGTAACATGTTTATGTGCATCGGGTCTAATTTTAGTCAGTAAACGAAAGTGTGGACTTGAAGATCAGTCGGGCCGTTACATTTTTAATTTGCAGGTATTAATGTGTTTATTGACCTCTGAAAAATATCATAGTAGGAAAATGTTCGCAAGGGTCTAAAAATGGTCCTCAAGAGCTCGGATATCCGTTTTTTAACGATTTTTGGCCGATATCTCCCGAAATATGACACTTACGCAATTCGTGTTTAAACGAAAATGAAAAGCAGTTCATTAGCTGTAAAAATGATTCCCGTCACTTTTGTTAAAAAATTGGATGGTTTTTGAGATAACCGGCCATAAACCCGCCGCTTGTAATTTTTGCATCTGCTCTGCATCCTCAAGGTGCTCTAAGGTAAATTACTCACGTAAAACTGCATATTTTTATATGATTCAAAATTCATATGAAGAAGGAACCTGTAGCTATACTTAATATCTCGTCATTGTTTCCTTTTTTTTGTGTGTGTGGATTTCCCGTAAGGTCTTGCGGGGTGTTACCAACACATTTTCTCTTTAATTTGAAAATAGCAAATAAATAAAAAAGAGGTTAGTTTGAGCAAGAAAATTTACACTTAATCGTTCCCAATGCCTTACTACACCACACGCATACTAGAAATCAGCCAATTGTCAGTGCAGTGCATGAACTATTGTATGACCGACGACTCCCGCGCAAAAGAGGCTTTCGGTAGCGCTGTTGCCAATTGTTAAACTTTTAACTAGAAAAAAAATATTTTTATTTTTTTTAATTTGTAGATTAAAACATTTAAAACTTAGTATATTTTATTGTAGATGAATTTATGATACGCGATGGGGACGAAAGTTTCGAATTGTTAAGTTTTAGAAATAATTGCAACAAAGTTTGTATCTTTGATACCGTTTAGATAAAAATCTGTCAAGATACATGTCATATAAACTTTTTGACTTGATTTGAGCTTCGCTATCACCAATTAAAACCTTAGGTATCGTACTTTTTACTAAGTTGTGGAAAGTTTGGAATGTATTTGTGATTTAGTGGACCCGCCTGCCACGCCTTTGTGTAACAGCTGATTTTCAACACAATCATTAGTAGTGGGACTTATAAAATCGCTTAATAATTAAACAGGGTAACGATCTAATAAAAGTGATTTATAACAGTGACACAAACTTATCTAGCGCGACCCTTTTTGTTAAAAAAATTGTTCACGACCCCCTACTCATCATCCAAACCAAAATAGCGACAAAAATAGCGTGCCTAATTTACAACTGATGGTTTCTCAAATTTTATTTACTTTACTGTTTAAGTTTAAACTAAATACATTTAAAAAAATTCTAACAATTATTTTAATAATTGCGATCTGTTCCACTAGTAAACTAGTGACTACTTCTGCCAGACTAGCGTTTACAATAAATATATAATTAAAATTCGACTGCACAATTTGTACACCGCGACATGCTGTTGTGTCTACATCGCAATACTTTTTCATGATATTCGCGAGCTCTACTCGCCCTTCGCTAGTAGATGGCACTTCTGGAACGTTCTCGTAGCCTCGTTTCGGCTTTATATAAGCGGCGATGTGCAATGGACCTCAGTTCGAAACAGCGCGTTGTGGCGAATGCAACGGTATTAAGTAATGAGTAAATATTTTGCGACTTACGTATTCCGTTTACGTATTTACGTCTACGATAAATTACAAATTATGGATAAGTTTTTAAAAAGAAGTGCAGAACCATCTACGCCTGAAAGTGGCGGTAATAAAGGAAGGAAAAACAGGCTGCAATTGATGATTATCTTAAATATGGTTTTACCATTATTTCCAATAAACCACAATGTGTTATTTTGTGGAGAAGTATTGTCAAACGAAAGCATGAAGCCATCAAAGTTACTTCGACATTTAAATATAAGCAAACATCCAGGTAAAAAAGACAAACCCGTAGAATTCTTTGAAAGAAAGCTGAACGTCCTTCACAAACAGCAAGATACTTTTCAATTGACAACCACTACTAACGAAAAAGCATTATTAGCAAGTTATAAAGTTGTATCGCGTTGCAAAGCAATAATCACTTTATTTATGAAAATCTGGTTGCCAGCAGCTGTTGAAATGCGTTCATAATGATCGGTGAGAAAAAGAGAGGCTGCAAAGAGTTAAAAACCCTCGTCAAATATTACCATCCAAAGGTGGTGATGGCGAAAGAACGTATCGACCAAGCATGATTGTAGGAAAATCTTAATAATGCGCGTACTTCCCTCTTCAAATGGACGAGTCACGGATATATCTAACTGTGCCCAATTTATTACTACGTTTGTAATATGGTAAATATTAATTCAAAGATATTTTATTTGTTCCCCATTGGAACCAATACTACTTTGGAAAATGTTTGTATTCGACAGTTTTGTGAAACGCACAAGTAAATATATTTATTGGCTGGGGAAAATGTATTGCTATATGCTGAGGATGGCGCTAAAGCTATGACAGGATAACATCAAATCGGTCATGTCGTCGAGATTGCAAAAAATAATGCCTAATGCCACATGCGAATGTGTTTTTTACATCGAGAAGCTCTGGCGTCAAAAGCACTATCCATAAATGGACTGTGTTATGAAAATTATCCATTAAGTTGTAAATTCCATTAAAAGCTTTACAGACCATATTTTTCGAAAAATCTGCGAAGACATGGGTGTATATATTTCGTCTTCTTTTATCACACCGAAGTAAGGTGAAAACTTTCAAGGAGACAGCGTATTAAAAAGAGTATTTCACTTAAGAGCAGAGCTTTTAATGTATTTGAAAAGATGAAGTCTATATGAGAAAATCAATTTTCCGATCCTATTTGGCTTTTTGAAACTGGGTTTCTTTGCTGATATTTTCAGACAATTAAATATTTTGAACAGTAATTTTAAAGGTCGCGACATTAATATAATTTTGTACAGATAAAATTAAAGGGGTTTATAAGAAAAATCTGATTTATGGTCAACTTCACTTGGCAAAAAGCAGCTCGATTCATTCCAAAGTGCATTCAGGAAATTATAGAAAAATGTATATTTTACAATATATAACGAAATTTTGAACTGCAAGTTTTGCGGTAGCCACAGAGTTACTTTGTAATTTAAAGCAAAAGCTCTTTCTGAGATTATTTCCCGAAATTCAAAACAGTTACGACAGTTGCAGATGGATACTGAATCCGTTTTTAGCCGTTCCTTTTCAACATGCTGAAATTACCAATAAAAACAGAAAGAAACAACTTATTGAAATATCAAGTGATGGAATGTTCAAGCTGCAATTTTCGAACCCGGACGAATTTTGGACCAAAAAAGATGCAGGAATACCCTCAGTTGGCAGATAAGAAGCTGTAAAATGTTTGGTTCCATTTAGCAACATCATATTTATGTGAGTTGGATTTTCGTCTTGACTGCTGCCATTAAAACAAAAGTGAGAAATCATCTCGTACTTGAAAACGATATAATTGTGTGTGTCTCAAATACAGCCTAGATTTGAAAGACTAGTTTCAAAAACAGGCGCATGGGTCATATTAACATTGTATTTGACTTTATTTTTTCTTTTTTATTTTTAGGACCTTTTTTTAAGAACTTTTAATATTTAGTTTTTTATGTGTTTCATTTGATAATTAATTTGTTAATTTTACATTTTACGGCTTTATTAAAATAAAAATACATGATTTAACAAAGTAGTGTTTTTTGTCTTATTTTGGAAATTTCCGGCGACCCCCTAGTACATCATTGCGACCCCAGAGTCGCGACCCTTTAAGGGGAAGGCTTGCTGGTTTGTAAGATTCAATAGAGGGCTTTGATGCTACTCTGCTGAAGCTAATTGGTTTACAAGGAAAGATATGAATGATTAAAGGTTAAGAATACAATACATTTTTAATGGAATCGACCGAGGTATGACAATATTTCTATTTTGTTGCTAACCATATCATTAAAATGTGAAGATATTATTGTAGGTGTAAATTATTAAACTTAAATTAATTTACATAATCAGCTTATTAGCAACATCCAAAAAATATAGTAAAAATCTTCTACCTTTACTACTTTTGTGATCGTTTAAAATTAAAAAAATATATAATAATGCATTAGTTTGAAGGTGCATTAAACATTACTCGCTAACCGATTCGCATAAGCCATCACTTTAAATGTCCAATGACGCATCAAACTGCGAGAACACGTCTTTGGGAGAGTTTGATTGTTTGAAAGAGTTGCTGTCAAAACACCTTTACTGTCTAAAATCGGAAGGCCAGACTTTGCGCATAGGCATTTATTGGACCATAATTACGGAGGACTGCACTTTGGAGCGACGAAATTCAATTTAAAGCTATTTGTTTCAGAAAAAGGTCGGTTTGTTCCAGAAAGCCTAGAAAAAAAATTCAAAACCCTACCGTAAGAAGCATAAGAGTTGTAGTTTGTAGTTATAGGTCCAATAGTGGAAAGAACTGGGAAAATGAATCAGATTATGCCACGACCTTACTTTAGAACACCATATTTGCCCACGCCATAGAAGAAATTTCGCTTTGTTAGATGTTAACAAGGGAATGACCTTAAACACTATCTGCATTTATTAATGGTGTTTTTTAAGAAAAACGTTGATTTACTGTGGTCGCCTTTTCTGATTAAACTTCAAGCCATTTATATTCTTGCTGTAAAAGCTAAAGTAATTCTGGATTTAGTCTAAGAACCAGCAGACAACACAAATTTAGCAACATGATTCCATTCAGTGAGTCTGTTATACCACCTAAACCTTGGACATGGAGGCTGTAGTATACATATGCAGAAAGGCCTTAGATTGCTTTACGCGGTAACGTATCACATCTAGGCCTAAAATATTTATAGGAATGGGTATTATGTTCAAGGGTTTGTGTATTATCATAAAATTTTATAATGTTATTAAGGTTTCTGTTTAAACAGGTTTATGGAGGGCATCAGACTGAACCACTCAGCGCACTTGTTCAACGATTTTTTTCCGGAAGAAAGCATTTCAATAAAAGCCCGTCATTCTATGTAAGTAATATGTAGATTTTAGCGTCATTATTAGGTATAGTGTCACGAATGGGGTTTATGTCATAATTGAGGTTTACTGTCATAGTGGGGTTTACTGTCATAATTGGGGTTTGCACTGTCATGGTGAGTTTACTGTCATAGTTGGAGTTTAATCATACTTCTTATCTAGGTGCTCTTCCAAATAAGAAAGAGGGCTACGAGACTATTTACTAAAGGTTTATGATTTTCTTTTTCCTAGTTTTACTCAGTTGATTATGATTATTTTTTAGAGCAATAATTTTTAAGAAATGTGTATTAATGCTGGGGTGCCCCAGGGCTTAAGTCTTTGGCGCTACGCTGTTCTTCTCCACATGCTAACGATCTTCTCTCTTCCACAACCAAGCCCATTCATAGTTTTGCTGAAGATAGTACCCTCCACCCTAGTATTCAATTTCTTAAGCCACCATGTAATTCTGATTTGAAAAACAAGCGCAGGTCAATCCGGATATCTCTTTCGCAAGACCTCAAACTTATTTTGGATTTGGGCGCCAAAAATCTTGTTCAGGTTAATGCCTCAAAAACTCAGTCATGTTCGCTATCGCGAAAAAAGTCTGCCAATGCTCATTCGTTACATATGAGCGGTCAAGTTTTGCAGAACCAAAAATCGTTTAATCTTGTCAGCGTTACTTTTAAAGAATAACCTCAACTTTAACAAACACATTACATCCATAACTCCGGCGGCAAAAAGCTTGGATTCCTCTTTCGACCCGAGAAAAGTATTTTCTCTTCTTTCAATCTGTATACTCTGTATGTATCCCAAATTAGACCCTCTTTAGAATATTGTTCTGCTCATGTCTGGAAATGGCGTCCCCACAACGCGCCGTATTCTGGACTTCATTCAAAGAAGAGCGGATAGTCTTATTAATGATCCCACATTACAGAGAGCTACACTTCTTGCCCACCGTCAAGGTGGATCTGTCGGCTCTTTTATAGGTATTTTCACGGCTTCTGCTCAGAAAAGTTGGCCAGTATAATTCCTTCTCTGGCAGCTCCCAACAGAGCAACACACGTAATCAACTTTTTGGCATCCTTTGATTCAGTTAAAGGCCCGAACTTTCCACCTTCTTAGTTCCTTCTTCTCGCAATCTCCAAATATTTAAGTCCCCGTGTGAACAAACTCCCTCTCACCACATAAGACACCGTCATAGGCATCAGCCTTCGTGGACTGTCCCCCTAACGAGTGTGTATACTATTTTTTTTTGCATTTTGTGGATAATTAATAAAAAAAAATGAAAAATTGTTCATCCACATGAAAATGAAAAAAAAAAAAAAAGTCACATTCTCGTCGATTTGCTTTGCTCTTTTTGAGTGTTTTCGAGCCCTTCATTGCGGCATATTTGGCAGTCTTTAATACTTGGAGTCAAGTGTATGGAACTTTTCATTTAATTGACACCGTTTAAAATTAACATTATTTTTTGTTGTTGCTTCTGTATTCATAAAATGATAGTTTGCCATGCTGTGTAATCGTATGATTTTTAAGGTCTGTAATGTAGTGCATTGCGAAAAAAGTATTTTTTCGGTTCTTCAAAACTACTCTCCGGTCTAGCCCGGAAAAAGTTGCACCTTCAACCAAAAAATTCTCCAGAAAATGGTTATTTTCAAAAACAATTATAATAGTTATCACTATAGACCCCCAATCCCTTTGTATACATACTTTGCCGATAATCAATTTTATTGATATTTAATTTTAACCTGCTGAGGTACCTCTCAGCGTTACCGTTTTGACTTTTACTGTGTTATAGGTCATAATATGTTTAAGCATGGGCTTCACTCCTCACATATTTATGTTGCAAAAACAACAAACTAGCACACACAAATATTAGTCAGAAAACGAAGTAATGCACGAGGGATTTTTTGTGCGGTAAGATATAGATTTAAATGTGGTTTGGTATTCGAAACAAATATGTACACCTCAACAGATTTTTTGTGACACATATTTATAGTTGATGATATTTGTTTATATGTAGATGCAATAGAACAATTAAACATATTTTCTAAATTAATGTAGAACCTAACGACAACTAACCAAAAACCAACTAGAACTAGATGATAATAGTTTGGAAGTTGTTGTCCTATACTAAATGTACTTATGTATTTATAGGTAGTTACAACATAAACAACACTTTATTTGATTTCGATAAGAAAAGATAAACTATACAAGGCTTAGTCAATAAACTTTAAGCAATATATAATAGTTTTAAAGTTTCTGTTGCAGTCCAATAATATTTTTTTGGTAAATTCAAAAAATATGTTTTTATGAATAAATATTCAACGATTTGAGTGCTAAATTGAAAAAATGCATAAAAATATGGTATTCTGTGTTTATGATATAATTATGCTCTTGATTAAAAATGTAAACTTTGAATTTTGACGGAAGTAAGGGTAAAAAATTAAATGTGAAAATTCGCGAAATGTCCTTATTTCTTCCATTTTCCATAAAATTTAAAAGAATTCCATTTTTGTAAATCTTGGGAAAGGAATTGAATCCGATTTCAGTTCAAACATGGATTTTGCAGTACAAAACATAGAGTATTCAAATCCCGCTGCCCGTTACTTTTCCCATTTTTATTAATCTTATCCATACTTTAGAGCAGTCTTTCTCAAAGTGGGCGATAACGCCCCTTGTGGGCGTTGGAAACTATTTAGAGAGGGGGGCAAGCCGGGGCCCGAAGAAATTGGGGCGCTGATGCTTGATTTAAGGGGCGATGGGTGATTTGTAACTTTAGCTATTTCATATTTTGAAATTCACTGAAATTAAAATCGCGCACACTACAACATCCATTTATTAGTTTATATTTATGTCCTATTTTATTGTATAAATTTAAACTAAAAATATATAAAATATTTAATATTTTTAATGCGTTCATAACGCTATTTATATCTAAAGATATTAAGTAATAGGTATCAAACGCTGAAAAATATTCGTGTTTTTAAGTGTCGCAGGTGAGGTCCCACCTCCGAAGACATGTATTAAAATGGTATATCTATTGTTGCGGCCAAATGAGCTTGCCGAACAGCAGTTTTTTTTGATATAAAAAATTGAAATTATAAGGTTCAATTATAATTCACCTTTGGCGTCAACGTTCGATGCGGAGGTCCGTATTTGCCGGAGTGCGATTTACACGAGGAGTAACAAATTCCAAATACACAGCCGCGACAAGCCAGCCGGCGACTAGGCGTGACCTTCCACGGCATGCATCGCACTCGCTCGCCATCCCGCCACTCCGCCGTCTACCCCATTACTCATTGTAAATTTAACATTAATAGCTGCTCAATGTTGAATATTGTTTATTTTTGAATTAAAGATTCTCCCTAATATTGTAAAAGTTGCATTATTGTGCTCTTTTTTGGTAAGAAAAATCTCGTTTTAAATAGGTTTATTAAATTAAACTGACGAGACTAATCTCTTATTGGATTTTTAAGGTAAAAAAATGGGGGGGGGGGGCGCTACGAAATATCTGATTTTCAAAGTGGGCGTTGAAGAATAGGATTTGAGAACCTCTGCTTCGGTACCGTGCATAGTTAAATATAGCGATTATTTAAGCAGGAATATAAAATATTATTTGAATGAAAAAAATATTATTCAATTAAAATTAACGCGCGACCTAAATTTAACTACTATATTTCCCACTGTAAGTGGCTTCAATCCCTTACAGAGAGGTGAGAAAAAAACATAGAAATACCTATTTTATACTAAACTAATCGTCGCAAAAAATTAGGACAAAAATTGCTTTTCGTTGTTTGCAAATTTTTTAAAATTACCCCCAAATTAGGGTTGGAAAATCAAAATCTAAAAAATTTGGGCGAAAATAGGGTGGTATTAAAAGAAAATGGACCTTGGAGAAATGAAATAATACATTTTCTTTTTCTAAGAAGGTTGTAAACCAACCCCCATGGACTATCTGTGAGTTAAACTACCCTTGTTAATGGGAAAAAATTAAATGAAATACCTACTAGTTTTTCCGGGAAAAAGTCTTAGTTGGTTTTTTTTTTTATCCAAGTATAAAACGAGGTGTACCTAGTTTTTTTCTAGTTAAATTTTTAAAATCAAGCCACCCCTAAAGGAGGTATATTCATCCCCTAAAATGTTGAAAATCATATACAACTTAAAATTTTAAAAATATATTTAGATGTTTTAGGATATCTCAAATATGATGGACAGTTCAAAGTAGTTTTGATAATAAACCATTTTTTACAAAACTAAACTTTTTTGAAAAAGCTAGCATTTCATTCATTTTCTTAACAAAAAAGGCTAGTTTTACCCTTAAAAAGGGTGGTTGACTATCATATACTTTTTATTTCTTTTTAAAAAAAAATGTCCCGAAAAATTGATTTTTAATTTTTAAGTTGCACATGATTTTATATTTTTTTAGGGATGATTGTCAATATCCATGGAGGTTGTGGTTAGTTGTGGTTGCAGGAATGGAAACGTATTATTTCATTTTTTTAAAAGGTCCTTTTGGGATCAAAAATTGGAGTAAGAATAACTTTTAATACCACTGCTATTTTTGTAATTCTTCAGATTCGGAACTTTTCACCCCAAATAGGGGTGTTTTTTTAAATTTCCCAAAAAAAAAAAAAATTTTCTCTTCAAAAATGGAAAAAAACCAAAGGCAGTTTTAAATGTTTTTTTTGCGGTCATCTTTTAACTATCGGCTATTTGGCTTACTAGCAGAAGATTAAACTAACCACCGATTAAATTTTAGTTTGCATATAATTAAGGTATTTATTAGTCAAATAATTTTAATACACAGATAAATACTTACCATTTATAATCCATTTTCAAGGGTTTACTATTCTGGTAGGGAAAGGAAAAAGCCAAACTTTATCTGCTCTTCGACTCACTTGGCAACTTTTTTAATGTTAACAAAAATACAAATTTTAATTACCACCAGGGGGAACCAAAAACCCAAATCACAGCACAAATGACAACACAAATATGCAATGATCAATAAATGAAACAATTATTTTTTTTTCTCAAAAAATTAGCCGTTTTTGCTTCTTTAATGCCACACTTAATTAATAATTTCACTTTATTTGCAAATTGCAATAAACTTAAAAATAGATGCTTTTATTGGGATTCTTTAAAAATAAAAAAAATTAATAAACTTAGGTGAGCCTATACAAACATTTTTGGGAAAAATTTCGGATGTCTTATGATAAAAAAAAAATTTAAAAAAAGTAAAATCCCCGATTACCCAAGCGTATTCTTATATAAATATTTTAGGAAATAATTTACAGTATAAGTTTAAATAATAAAAAAAAAAATTAAAAAAATTATAATAATAAAAATTGGATTAGATGATTAAAACGAAAAAATAAATTAAAGCGCCCACAGAAATAATTCCTACTTACTGTTTTCTACTTTTATAGTTTTGTAACAGTCTAATCCAACAACCATGCGTCCAAACCTATTACCAAAAAAATTTTAAAATTGTTATTTGTGTCTATAAATAGTGATAACTACAAAAATTTTCTTTGGTATTTTCCAATCCGTTAAAAAAATAATTTTTCGTTCGTGAACAGATTCACCTATACCTTTTTTAGTTGTTTTGTTTTTAAAATTTTAAAAATATATCGGTTATTATTGATATAACATGTATTATATTAATTTGTTTTATACACAATATCAAATAAAATTAGAAATGATATAAAATTTAAATGTTTGCATGCTAGTTATTTTTAAATTTTTAAACCGTTCCAAATAATAAAGGACGCCTGCTGTATCTCAGAAAATGTTTATCGCACTCGTTGGAGAAAAAAAATTTTTTTGGGAAAAAAAAAGGGTTTTAAGAGAAATAGCTGGAAATTATTTTTAACTTTCTGAAATGCTAAGGGGGGTAACTGCAACTTGAATCTAAAAGTGATGTTTTCTGTGATTTTTAAAGTCGATGATCATTTGAACCTTTTGTTTTCCAATTTTTGTGTATCTCTAAAAATAAAGTGACGGGGGCTATTTAAGGGGTTCCTAACTCTGTATCTTCAAAACGGGCCCAAACCGATTTTAAAAGGCAGGCTATTCAGAGCTTTTTTTTGGGCTTTAAATGTTATATATTTGAAGTTTCGTTAGTTTTAAGTCGCCTAGAATTTATTTCCGACATAAATTGTTAATTTTCTCAAAAAAATTAAATGCATTGGTATATTTTTCCCCGAAAAAGTAGCTAAGTAATGCCCCCAAAGGGTCGCGAAAACCGTATCTCGATATCTGTTCCTTACCTAAAATTTAGGCCAAGAAAATTTTATACGTCAATATCTTAAAAAATATAAAAGCTGAAAATTTTTTTAGGACATAAATTATGTATTATACGGACCTTTTAATTTAGGTTATATAATCTTTTCGCCTAAATGCAATACTTTGAATTAATACATAATATTAATATTTTAACATTACAGTAATACATATTAAAATTATAAAATAATTTTTTGTAAACCAATGAAATTTTTAATTTTTATGTAGTTATACATTACATTGTTTGTACATCAAAAAATATATATAGGTATTACATTTTATTTAAATTTTCCCATTATTTCGCCGTAGCTTTTAGTTTCTCTTTGCCGGGAATTTTTAGTGCAATATTAATCCACTTTCTTTCGGTGACTTTGAATATTAAAAATAAAAAAAGGGTTTTCCCCCTTTTAGATATTTAATTAAACGATTTTGACCGACTCTACTAGTTTATTTTTTTGAGCTCCTTACAATATTGTAGTTTTTTTTATAACAGTTCGTGTCTCCTTTTTTTTAAAAATAACACTCGATTTTAAAAATACTTAAATTGACAAAAACACTTGTAAACAATTAAAATTTTATAGGTTACATTAATATTTGTTTTTTTAAAAAAGCTTTTATCTTTCAAATATACACATTTACACCGTTTTAAAAATGTTAATGATCTATAAAAATATCGCAAACAACGCACATAATTATTTTTGGCAACTTTAAGTATCAGGAAACATTTAATAAGGTAGTATTTATATTAGATAAGGCCCAGAAATAACTTAATAAAAATGACCAAAAATGGAATATTTTAATATATTACATCATTACGCCTTTAATGATAAAACTGATTAACTAAAAGTAGGTATATTAAGTAATATTATATTATACCACACAAAACTAAAGTAACCAATTTAATTCTACGAGTGAAGTTAATAATTTAATAAAAAAATAACTTTTAACATTCAAATACTCGGGACTAAAACTGGTTTATCAACATCTATCAATAAAATCAAAATAGCTGTTTAAATTTTAATTACATAAATTTTTTTTTTAAATACTGGCTTTTTTCCAGCGTTGTCTACACGATTTTTGCTGTTTTTCCCCGGTTTTATGGCATTTCACCCCCTTCCATCTTCTCGCCTCACATTACATCACGTTCCGCGGGTCATTTTTTATTTTATCGTATTTTATTTTGTATTATTGTAAATAGCGTTTGTGAATAAGTTAATACGAATTTTTCATAAAAAACTTATATTCCCCGATTAACCGATCAGGGGATAAAGTTGCAGAAAATATATTTTTTTTATTTTTCTCGGTAATCAGAAGCTCTTAACATAATCCTTTTTTATTTACAATTTCAAAACTGACGATTTTTTTTCAAACCCTCATCCCATTTAACCCTCAATAGATCATTTTAATCAATAGCCTACATACCTATTTTCACTTTTAAGTCCAGAAATGGCGAAATTTTCCATTTTACCCCTTTAGGGTTGAGTTTCCCCAAATCATTTCTTAGCTCCCTACTTTCCAACTAACATCTTTGACCTAAAGTTTTATTAAACGGTAACGGATTTTATAAGATATAAAGATATATATTAATATATATATATATATATATATATATATATATATATATATATATATATATATATATATATATATATATATATATATATATATATATATATATATATATATTAACTTTTATAATAAATTTTTTTTAGGTTTACAAAAAAAACCCTTGGTGTTACAAGTTTGTAAGACGCCAGAAAGTATAAATACTTAAAGTTTTTAAAAGGGTTTATGATACTTAAAACTTTATAATAAACTTACTCTTGGGGTTTCAAGATTACTTGTAAATCCTTATATCTTAGGCACCTAATAAATATTCTTGCTACTACAAAACCTAAAAAATTTATTTTAAAAATTTTTTAGGCCCAGTAGCAACTTTTTCATGTAAAGGAGGGGCATATATTTTAAAAATTAATATGTTTTTTAAAAATTGTTTTCTGTGTTTTCTTTGTTTTAGTAATTGATTGTAAGTGAAACATGTCAGGAGAAAAAATTGAAAAAAAAATATATGGGGAGCTTTTATAGAAATTTCCCTACCCCCCCATCAGGTGATAAATCACCCAACTCAAATTATGAATATGGAATAGATCAACAGACTTTCTCAAAAATATTTGCCTAATAAAAATATATATAACTAGATTAATCCCTGGTGCCCCATTTAATCCTTGACGGTCTGGGTTTCCAAAATAAACGATACCAGGAACCGGCGTTTTGTAGAATCGTACCGACACCGGGGGCGCTGCCCAGCCCCCCGCAAGCGCTAAAAACCCCTATTCCGAAACTTAGGAATCTACTTACTTTGAACAAAGAAATCGATGGCCGCTTAGTACTAAAAATGACCGTAAGATGGTGCAGACAGATTTAACAGGGCGTTTTTTATCAAAGTGCCAGTGCGACATTTTAGCAAACCTTCAAAAAACTACCCCCAAAAGGCAGACGCTGCAGGAGAAAAGGCGTGGTCGGCACAACCAAATAATATACTAATAAAAACTTTTTAATTTTTTTATTGTAAATGGTTTTGTTAAAAAAAAAATATTATATAAGACATTTTTTTAAAAAATACAGTAAAGTATTGCTATTATTATATAATATATATATATATATATATATATATATATATATATATATATATATATATATATATATATATATATATATATATATATATATATATATATATATATATATATATATATATATATATATATATATATATATATATATATAAAATTTTGAAATTTTAAAACTTTTTGGTTGTTAAAGGGGATAATAGTTTGTAAAGTTGTAATTACGATTGGTATCTAAATTTTTAATTTCCC
>JAHBCN010018529.1:0-16923 GCA_019359885.1 Listronotus oregonensis
TTATTTTTTTCTACTTTTTCACGCATAAGTTTTTTAGGGGCAGTGTTTACCCTATTTAGGCTTATAATTTTTTCATTATTAAAAAAAAACCTTAACTATGCAATTGGGCAAAATTTAAAAAGAAATCTTCAATTACAAAAATGCCACATTAGAATATTATTAGTTTCTTGTCCTGGTCAAATATAATTGTAATAAGGATTTAGTTTTAAACGTATATTTTTAAGTGCAAACACAACTAAGACTATGTAATGTTACCGAAAGTGGACTAGATATTACATTTTAGATACTTAGCTAAAAGCAAATTCTAAAAATAAGCTTAGTTATTTTTTATTCTAAACCTTATACTGTTTTAGCATACTTATAAAACCAAAATGTACTTTACGCAATTATTAAAAAGTTTAAGTAAAAAAAACATTTCCTTTAATTATATTGAAAATAAATATTTTTATTAAGAAAATCGCTAACAAAATTATAATTGGATGGGGTTATTAATTTACAGAAAAAATATATTTCTTTAAATACTACGTATAAGTTTCCTAAGGCATAATTAATTTATTTATACATTTTATTCATTGATATTTTTCTTACTCTCTTACAAGCAGACAAAGTTATTTATAACAAAAATTATATTTTTGGTGTTTGGTATTTTCTATATAAAAAGAAACAGCTGGAGAAACCCGCAATATTAAAACTTTTGGTAATTATATAGAAGTGGGGCTCCACTGTTTTTTCGTTAAAAACATTAAAAAATGAAGATATTCACAATTTTTTTTAAATGTTCTACACGTCATTGGATTTAAAAAAAAAATGTTTGAAACTTAAAAAAAAAAGATTTCATGAAAATTTTTTTATTTGAAGAGTCGAAAAATATTTTTTTTACTTTTGACTGAAGATTTAAAGGTCATGCATTAAAATTTCTAATATTTTATTTTTTTTCTTATTGCGAATCAAAAATAAAATAATAAAAAAAAACAAAAATATCAATTTTTGAATTTTTCATTTTTTTTTATCGAAAAATTGAGTTTTGGTTAGTTCTGGTTAGTTTTTTTTGTTATACTTGTCTCGGATAAAATCTTTAATTTCTTTAAATATTGTAAAAATTTGTAGAAATCGTAAAAATTGAGTTATCATTTTTTTTTTAATTGTTCGTCTTTTAATGCGCAAATTTTAAATTTTCAATCGCAAAAATCATTATGAATCGGTTTCTTTTCAATCATTAACCAATTTTTATCATAAATCTAATAGAGAATGGAAAAAAATGCTAAAAAAATCCGATATGTCAATTTTTCGATTTTTTATGCCCAAAATACAGTGGAGCCCCACTTCTATATAATTACCATAAGTTTAATGCTGTGGGTTTCTCCTGCTGTTTCTTTATATATAGAAAAAGCCGTTATACTAAAAATATCATTTTTGTTACAAATAATTTTTTCACTACAAAAATTATTTGCTATTACTTAAAATTTTAAGTTTAAGAAAAAAAACTGTATTATGTTACCATATGGCAGACACAAATGGATTCAAGAAAGATAAGTTTATTTTTCCTATTGGTGTGCTAATTCATTTACCATTTTTAGCTATTAATTTGTATTTTTTTATATAGACAATAATTGTAAATAAAAATATATCTGCTTAAAATATATTATTATTGTTTTATTTATTCATTTACTACCTTTTCTAAATTTTTTTTTAGGTAGAACTATTTGGTATTAAAAATAAATAATAAAATACTTTCAAAAGTTTTATTTTTTCCTATATATCTAGAGCAAATTGCATAAGTATGACCTGTTGTATTTTTATATCGCTACATTTATATTTTTAAATTGTTTTACATAACCTAAAATAATTTCACAGTCTGTAAGGTAAAACAATTATCACAATATTCAAATATTGCAACAAAAAACCTATTTTCTTTGCATCTTTTTAATTTTTTATGTTATGTTTAAAACAGTTAATATATTTTAATAATCTATAACAAACTCATAATTAAAAAAAAAATATATCGTGTATAGTAAACATTTATGGTATTTTGGCATATGGGTATATAAATTAGATACATTTAAAATGCTAAATGCAAGAGTCTGTTAACTATATTTCCTTACATAAAAATATTTGATCTTTATATAATAGTTTAATTAAATAATTATTTTGAAGTATTCAGTGTTATTTAACAAGCTATCAATATAATGTAGCTATGAAATGTGGACAAAGGGTTTATTATTAAATTTATTAGAAATATATTGGCAAATAACAGAAATTTCTAAGATTGTTATAACAGAAAAAAAAAACTGATTTAGACCCTATTTATTAGTGTCTTTTGTAAAATAAATTCTTTCAATTAGCACTAATAAAGTTGGTCGTATCTACTATAAGGGTTATCTACAGTTAACCTCAAATAAACCCTGTTCCTATAACACAGGGCGTATATTTTAAGTTATCCTAAATTTATTTATAGGATTATACAAATCGTTAAATTTGTTTTTAAAAATTGTGTCAATTTTTGGAAAAATACACAATAAATAAAAAATTATGGTTTAGGTTAACAATAATATGCTTCGTAATATGGTCCTATTTAAGTAGTTTTAAAGAATACAGAACCATCTGAAAATTATATATTTAAAAATTATACATAAATCTACTTTTTTAATAAGTTCTTCAAATAATCTTAAATTGGTTTACAATATACTTAATTGTTAAACCAGAGGAGTAAATAAATATGTTTATAGTTAATATGTTTTTACATCAGCAATCGACAATCTTAGATTAAGTGTTGTTATAAATATATATTTTATTTAGTCTTAAAAGTATTATGTGTAGAAAATACGATGCCAATAATTTACGTAAGCTGGTTATAATTTGATTGTCGTATCATGGAGGGTTGTAAACTAAGACATATAAAATGTGTCGTAATAATATGTTTTTTATAAATAAATATTTGTTTTAAATTATAGGTAAATTTAAACAGATTTTAGGCATTTGAATTTAACTAATAATTTTTTTAATTTTTTTTTTTTTAACACTGCCCCAAGCAACCAAATAATATAATTATTATTAGAATTTATTTAAATTTTTTCTAGTGTAGAATGCAAATAATTATTAATTTTATTAAAATTAATGTATAGAAATAAATAAATTAAAATTATGGAAATAAAAAACAGGGAAGAACTTGCCTATCCTAAATACAATATTTTGCGTTTTCCCTTTTTTTATACTAACACAAAATTAACGATATAAGTTTTTGTATTTAATAGTTAATAATTTTGATGCATTTTTAATTTAAAAAAAAAATAAAGGAGAAATATTATTTTTCGGCACACTATGTTAAAATTTTAAAATTTATGGTAAAATAATCGGTACACATAACCCCCTCAAATTTCCCATCGAGGTTTTTTTTATGTGACTTTATTAACTTATAGTTTTGGGCAGCGTTTGTTATATTTTAAAATTTTTTATGTTTATTAATAAAAAACAAACATAGTGTCACATAATTATTAGATTTTGTCCATTTTAAAAAACAATATATTAAAAGATATAAAGTTGGGGGATAAATTTAAAAACTTTATTAAATTATATTTAAAGAATGATCATACCAGCAAAGTATACCCTAAAAAACAGAAGTATTTAAGCGTTTATAAGGTTAATTACACTAACGATATAACTTGCCAAACTGTATGAAAATTATGTAAAAACCCCGGGTAATCAGACTGCAAAAGCTCGGGTAAAGCTCGCGCGTGGCGTTACGACGGACGCGCAATCACAAAGGAGTATCTTTCGTCGTTGTGCTGCAACTTACACTGCGGTCTGTTTATGCTGCTGGTATTGCTATAGGTGTTTGTCAAAGTAGGCGTGGTTTTTGCACAAGTTTCTTTTATTGGCCTGTTGTAAAGGGGTTTAATAGGGCTTTTATGTATCTACTAAGAATGACATTGTCGTGTTATGTAAGCAGTTTTAAAAATGACTCACAAAAATAAGTATTTGTAACAGGATCTTTTTAAAAAAATTTTACATACAAGACACATGTATTATATTTTTTTTAAGTGTGAAACAAAAATTTCCCCCAAACCTTCAGGAAACCCCCCCCCATTTTTAAAAAAAATTTCTATTTTTTTTTTTAACTTAAACTTTAAAAAATTTATCGCACAGCTTTGGGGAAAAAAAATATTTTTAGTAAAAGGGGTTTAAGAGAAATAGCGGGAAAAATTATTTTCAACTTTCTAAAGTGGCCGCTAGAGGGGTAACTGCAATCTTGAATCTAAAAAAGTGATATTTCTGTGAATTTTGCTATATTAACCAACAAAAAAATACCTGATCTTTAAAGTCGAGGTTAATCGGGAACCCTTTTTTGTTTGACAATTTTTGCTATATCTCAAAAAATAAAGTGGTGGGGGGTATTCAAAGGTTTCCGTCAAACACACCCTGTATCCTTGAAACGGCTGGGGCCGATTTTAACAAACTTGAGCTAGTTGAAAAGAGCTATTTTTGGGGCTTAAATCAAAATTTTTTTAAAGTTTTGTTAGTTTCACACGCGCCGCTAGAGGGCTTTTTTCGACATTCCGACAGAAATGGTTAATTTTCAAAAAAATTAAATGCATTGGTTAATTTTTTTGGGAAAAAATAGCTAAATAATGCTTAAACAAGCTTGCGAAAAAACCCCTCTTGATATCTTGTTTCTTTTTTTGTGTGTATAACAAAATTTAATGTTTTTAAATATTTTGGCTTTTAACAAAATAAATTTTATTTTTTTTAAAAAATTATTTAATTTAATAAATTTAAATTGAGCACTGTCAAATGCCATGCTATTTGTACCTAAAAAGATGGTTTTAAAATTTACCCAAATATTGTATTTGAGTAAATAATGTTATCACATATAAAAATAGTTTATTTTTTAATAAGTATTAGGATAGTTTTAGTCCGCCTTATATTTTATTAACATTTTTCATATTTTTTTAAAAAAGAAATCAGTATTTTGCTTTTTTTAGCAGCTTTTTTAATTAAAAAATTTAAAGACAAAAATCTCAGTTGGGTTTATTGTTTATTTAATTAAGAACACGTTCGGATTTTAGAATTTAGCATTTATTACGTCAGTGGCAAATAAAAAAAGTTTTCATTATTTCAGAGCCTCGAAATAATATTTTTTGAATGCTAGATCTTTTTTTGTTCTTCCTAAATTATTTTTCCCGGATTTATATTAAAGTGTACTTTAAAGTTCTTTACTGCAGTTATGCTTATTTCAGATCACAAAACCACATTTTTATACACAGTACACCTACACAAAATTCTTTTTTTCCAATAAAGTTTTAATTAAATGGCGTCTTTCTCATTTAGGTACCTGGGAATTTAAGGTTATCAAAAAGCTTAACAATGTTTAGAAATAATGCAAAATTTTACTTTGGTGTTTTTTTTTTTTTTTTTTTTTTTTTTTTTTTTTTTTTTTTTTTTTTTTTTTTTTTTTTTTTTAAATAATATATATATATATATATATATATATATATATATATATATATATATATATATATATATATATATATATATATATATATATATATATATATATATATATTTTTAAAATTTTATTAATCAGTAAAGGAAGAACGTATTCAATTATTCTATAAAAAATTAATATAAGGTTTGATTTATTGTGCCTGTTTATATTACTGGGATTTAATATGTAATTTACCAAAAATTTAAAAAAAAAACTTTAAAGTTAGCATTAAAAAAAAATATTGATCATATTGAACATCTGCATTTACATTAAATTGGCTTTAAAGGGGCGTTTTATCGTCTATTATTGTTGATTTATCTAGGTATTTTGAAAAGAAAGGTTAAAAAAAATTTCAGCTTAATTAAGTAGTGGCAAAAATTTTACTAAACCTTACTGTAGATTTCTTTGGAAGCATACCGACACTGAATCAGAAAACAGAAAGTTGATAAAAAAAATATTCGATTGAAAAGGTGTCCTGGGACATAAAAGGGTTTTACAAGTCCATGACAAGACATTATTTCAATTTCACTTTTTTGCCAAACCTGTATTTTGCGCAAAAAAAACATACATACAGCAAATATTCGGTCAACTGAAATATAGTATATATACTTATGTACACTTTTTTGATATTTACCACAAACAACATAGTCACAATATTTTAAAAGCTTCTATATAGTGTTAATGGAAAAAATATAATTATAAATTTCTACAAACAATAAAAAGGAATTATTTTTCTATAAATTTTTATTTTTTTCCTTGGAAAAAAAAGTATGATTATGTATAGTTACTAAAGAAATACCAATATAAAAAATTTAAAAAAGTATAAAATGACATATTTAATAAAATAAAGCACCAAAGTTAGTTATCAAGTTTTTAAATATTTTAATATTGTAAAGCGATATAGTTAAGGATTATTTTGTTAATTTGTTTAAATCTGGTATTAAATTAATACTCTAGAGCGCCTGATGATTCAATAGTTTTAATTAGAAATATTTGAAACAAGTTCAACTATTCAGATCTTTGGAGCTTATTTATTTAATTTATACTTATAAAACCCCAAAAAAAGGCCCCAAAAAAATATAAACATTTATTTTCTACTTCATGAAGTCTGCCCCCGTTTTTAAGATAAAATAAAGTGTAAAATTAACAAAAATTAAATCAAATTTAAAAATTAAATTGTTAAATTTTTTTAAAAAATTATAGAAATTTTTGATGGTTTTAAAACGATCTTAAAATATCTATAATTTTTGCCAAAATTTAATACAATAAAAATTTTAATTTTAATTATTATTTGATTTTTATTTAAATTTTTTATTTTTATTTTTGTCTTATTTCCACCAAGATAGATAATTTTTTAGTTTTTTTGGGGGCTTCCCCAAGGGTCAATAACGCTAAGCCGGCCAGTTTTTATTTTCCGGGACCAGGCCCGAAGCGATCTTAATATTTTTTTTGGCATTGCCTCACGAGGAGTTTTTATTAAAATTTTATATTTTTGGTTACATATGCCAATTTTTTTTTATCTATTAATTTTAAAAACTGCATTTTTTTCTGAAAGTTGATCCCTTTTTTAAATTTTTTACACCCCAAAAAAAAAAAAATTTTTTGTAATGGTAAAATACACCTTTTTTTTTAAAAAAACCCTTACCTAATATATTTAAAAATAACAATAATAATATTATTAAGAGAATTATTAATAACCAGAAAAAAATATAAGTATCAGTATTATAAATATAATAGATGAATTTATTTTCTATTGTGCTTAAATATTGATCATTGGAGGTAGCAGGTTGCACTTTTAGAAAATTGTTTCAATATAGGGGGTATATTCACCTTCAGCCGAACCCCTTGTTAAAATAATTAAAAATTTGTACAATTATTTTGAATAATACTTTAAAATTTTGCTAAAATATTGTTCCGTGACACCCCGTATTTAAAACAAGTTTTACACTTTTTTATTGGGAAAACAGGTTCAAAAAATTTCCATGGTAACAATTCAACGTAAAGTAATTATGACCACTGTTTAAAATTTTTAACTGCTAACTTAGTCTGTGAAAGTCAGATAAATCCGTGCAAACTTCTGCCATAGAAGTGGAAAAAGTCTGGAAAAGTCCAAATTAGCTGAAGAATTCTTTTGCTGCAGGATGTAAAAAAAGTAAAAATGCCCTTCAGATAACCCCAAAGGCCGCCGAAAAAGGGTGGTAACCTTTTTTAAATAAATTATTAACCAAAATAATAAATTTAACCCTTTTTCATTTTATTAACTAAACACTAACTAAAAATCCGTAAAAAATATTTTTACTAATTAAAAATAAATTTTTTAGCTATTTTTCATATTATAATGCTATAAAAGTTGTTATCTTTTTAATCACATAAATATTTTTTAAAAAGTATATTACGACATTTTAAAGCCTAACAAAACCTTTTTTTTTAATATATTTTTTTTTAATAATTTTTTCCAAACAAATGATTTTTTTGGGGCCCACTTTACCATACTTTCTATGTTTATAAAAAATTGTAAACGAGTGTTGATTTGCTTTGAGATATCTTAAGTTGTTAATTATTATCGTTTTTAATTTTAGTTAGTTAAGGTTTACATTTTAGAATTATGTCCTCAACCACCAGGCTTCGCAAAACAAAAAAAGGCCCTTCCAATCAGTAAAAAACATCCATTTGGTTTTAATTTTTAAAAATATATATATATATATATATATATATATATATATATATATATATATATATATATATATATATATATATATATATATATATATATATATATATATATATATATATATATATATATATATATATATTATTATTTTATTTATTAAAAAAAAAACATGAAAGTGTCCAAGTCAGCTCAGATATAAACGCAGCTTGATGGAACAGCCCAACCAAATCGGATGGGACTGACCCCACGTCGGGGGGCTTTTCGGTGCGGGGTATTTCTCGACATGTTGCAGCTCCGCCACATGGGGATTGTCACCATCGAGAAGGAAACAGTGTCAGCAGCTGCGGGCCAAGGGGTGAACAGCGAACCAAAGGGCCCGCGTGACTAAGGGGTGTAAGCCATTATTAGCAAAACCCCGGGGAAACCCCTGGCGAACCCGTTTAAATTAGCCTTCCCTGGCATGCGGGGCCCCGCGGGGCAACGATTATTTCCTTGCTACTCGTGGGTTATGATGGACCTGAAAAAAAAACCAAAACAACCTACTCTGGGGGACGAGTACCCCCAAACCCTAAGAGAAAGAAAAAACAAGCCCGGCGATAAAAAACGCCGAAGGGGCAAAAAAGAACTCCGGTGCGGAGCGAAGAGTGGGGGGGGTGGGGAGCCCAAAAAGGGCAGCCACGACGCTAACTGCACCTGCTCGAGCGACCAAAAACCTTGTCCAGGCCGCGACGACAGTTCCCCTCCAAAAGAGGTCGGAAATCCCGCCTTTGAAAAAAACGTCACAGATCGGGGACATCCTCGGAAGAACACGAGGAAAAAAGAGGTCCGAAAAGCAGCCCCCCCGAAAACTAGTACAGCTACGGCTGACAAACCGACAAGCCAGAGAGGCCGCCCCCCAAGGCACCTGAGCTAATGGGAGGGAAACCCCTTTAGGGCAAGATTACTGCCGATAGGGAACCTTTTTTAGTGCTGTTGGAGAACTAACACATCATGTCCGCCGCCACCGAAAGCAAAGCACCAACGTTCACCTCGTGGAATACTCTGGTAAAAATCATCAGGGTTGTCTGCGATGATGAGCATCGTTGAAGTGGCAAAAAACCGCCCCAAGTCTAAGGCATTGAACGGTGAAACCCTTTCAGTGGTGGGGTTGATCAGCTTCCGAAGCTGACGACCCTCTCTCGGGGAATCGGAGGAAGCAAATGCCGATCTCGAAAAAAAGGAGGTTGTGCGGGCGTTGCCTTGGTCAAAACCCCAAACTCACTAAGTCGGGGGTGCCTGTTTCACCATGAGGTTAAAACAGACCCAAAAGGGAACCCTTTGTTTTTGGGAAATCAACAGACAGGCGGCCCGAAGAAAGGGTCAATGAGGGCGGAGCTCCGGGTTTTTCTTAAACCATCGGGGCCAGGCCCTAAAGAGGATGACCCCAAGGGTCAAGAAAAGGAACGAGCTGGAGGGACTAGAGGGGGTCGAGACGTCTGTGAAGATGATGTCGACGCTTCCCCGGAGACCTTTTTCGAGCCGCAAACCGTGGCGTCCGACAGCGACCAAGAGGACGACGTCGAGCCTGCGGCCACCGACGACCCTCGGGATATGGAGCCTGGTCACCCTTCAGTGACATGTTTACGGTTCCCCCCAAAACAGTTTCCACCTGCTTGAGGAGGAGACGGTGAAAGAATAAGCTGCTCCGCCTCAATGGGAAGGGTAAAAGCAGCAACCAAAGTAAGCTTAATTAATGTAACCTGCAGCACAGCAGAGCAGCTTGGCAACACCCTTTGCCGCCGCCTGGATGAGCTGCAGGATACAATAGCCTTAATCCAGGAAAACCCGGCTAGACAAACCAAAATATTAGGTCTAAGCAGACCGTCTGGTAAAACTTTTAGTTTCCCCAGCGAACAATTTTGGACAGGATTTACGTCCCAGGGACATAGAGCACCGTCACATCTCTCCACATCAGACCTAACTGCAGTTAAGTTGGGGTATGTCGTGGATGGGCAAAAACCCAAAACAGTGGTCCTAGCACCAGCGTACCTCCCACTGGACGCAAAATCCACAACCCAGTAAAGAAATTGGGGACCTGGGGAAACACCGCCAAAAAAGAATATGGGGTTTGGGAATTGGATGTAACTCTAACGACATCCATCAAATCAGTCAGGGCACAAACCCCCGAGGTGTTCTTATGATTTTTTTATAGGTTGTAACCTTAGTATTCTAAACCGAAGAACTACACCTACATTTGTAAACCCCAAGTCAAACCTTTTAAAAGATATAAGCCAAGAACCTAAATATCCAATAATCCGAAAATAGCAGGTATCTGACGAAACCAATGTCAACCCCCGCTGGAATTTAAATTTCAGAAAAACTCGGCTTTTCAACCACAAGGGTTCGAGACCCCAGAAAGACCGATAAGGCATTGATATGCTACGGTTAGATGGGGCTCTGCGAGATATCGAGTTCAAAACACCCAAAAACAATGGAACTGACAGCTACGTTACGGGGTATCAATGATGCCCCAAAGGAACGTACAAAGCCCCCTGTCCCCTATGCTACATGATAATGGCGGCACTCTAGTTGTGGTGCCAAATTGGAACACCAGGCAGCGTAGGGAGTTTTAAAAGGCAAAACCTGAACGACGAGACTGGGACCAGTATAGGGTCCACCTCAGAGAATATAAAAGTCGTCAGACAAAAACAGAGAGCAGCGGAGAGTACTGCGAGGAGATAGAAGATTACTACAGGCAACTAGGCTACGCTCTCAACAAAGACCTATACCGAGAAGTGGGAAGACTAATGAAGGAGGAGGCACACCCCAGCCAACCTCCAAGAGAGAAATACTGAGCTTTTAATGGCTACGCACTTTCCCGACTCCACTACCATAGTATCAGCGGACTGGACAGAGAAAGAACAAAAACCCTCCGATGAGGACTGGCAGGTTGCCGGGCAGATAGTCAATGAGGAAAACAGGGTGGGCAATTTCTGGCTTCTCCCCTTCAAATCACCAGGCCCTGACGGCATATGTCCAGCCCTACTACAGTGGGAACTGGACACACTGATGCGCACCTGGTTGGGATCTTCAGGTCATCTTTGGCCTTGAGATACATTCCAGGCTGGAGAGAGGTTAGAGTTGTCTTCTTACCCAAACCGGGCAGATGGACTACTCCACCCCCAAATCCTACCGAACAATTAGCCTCTCCTCGTTTTCTCTAAAAGCGCTGGAGCGACTACGCGAAAGGTTCATCAGGGAGGTGGTGCTCCAAGGCAGACCACTTCACCCAAATCAGCATGCGTACACCACAGGCAGATCAACTGATACGGCGCTTCACCTAGTGGAGGCGTATAGAAAGATCTCTAGGCAACAAAGAGTCCATCTTGGGCATATTCATTGATATAGAAGTTTGACAAAACGACCTCCCAAAAATTCTACATTCTCTTTCTGCCAGGAATACCCCTGAAACAGTTAGCGGATGGATCTTCAATATGCTCTCAAAAAGAGAGATACAGATCCGAGGCAAGGTCACGAGGGGATGTCCGCAGGGAGGGGTTCTCTCGCCACTACTGTGGAACTTGGTTCTAGACAGCCTCATCGACCGCCTTACAAGGAAAACCTCTACACCATAGCATACGCAGATGACTTGATCATACTGTCCACAGGGAAATTCCAGAGCGTACTCTGCGAAATAAGGCAGACTGCCCTCAGGATAATAGAAAGATGGTGTGCCGATCACGCGCTATCCATCAACCCAGAAAAGACAGAGATGGTTCTCTTCACAAGAAAAAGGAGGATGGTGAACTTGAACGCCCCAAGACTCCTAAACACACAACTGAGCTTCTCTACAGAGGTGAAATACCTAGGGGTAACCTTTGATAGTAAGCTAACATGGAACTCCCACTTGGAGAAAAGACTCAAGAAAGCATATATTTCCTATGAGCAGTGTCGTCGGACCATAGGCAGAACTTGGGGAATGTCACCTAGAGTCACCCTATGGATCTATACGGCCATCATAAGACCTATGCTAACCTACGGTGCTATTGTCTGGGGGCAGAAAGCCCAGCAGATGACAGTCATCCGAAAACTAGACCAAGTTCAGAGAATGGCTTGTCTCAACATCACTGAAGCCATGAGAACAACACCAACTAGGGCCGTGGAGGTAATCCTAAACCTCACACCCCTTGACATATTCATCAAGGAGGTTGTTGTGGCGGTTATGCTGCGCCTCCGCACTGTTGGTATAATGCCTGATGTAGAAGTTGGCGCACAGAGCAGGCTTGTGGATTGAGGCGATAGGTTCGCTTCCACTTCTGCAAGCAAAAGCCGACTCTATTGCGCCATATTTTGTTTTTAACAAACCCTACAAAATCGACATCAAGGGAGAATCGAACACAAACGTGGCAGGTGTAATCAACATCTACACAGACGGTTCGAAAACAAAAGAAAGTACAGGATGTGGAATCTATTCTAGATCTCTACATTTAAACATCAAATGGGCTATGGGTGAGTTGCCAAGTGTCCTCCAAACTGAGCTCACAGGCATAACCATAGCTGCAAAAGAAATAATCAATAATCACATCACTGATAAGGTCGTGCTTAGCCATACGGATTGCAGACAGGCACTACTAGCCCTGGGGGAGACCACGCTACACCTCAGGTCTGCTACTAAAATGTCACCGTTCCTTGCGGATGCTTCTAGCAGGAACGGGTCACCCTCTGCTGGACCAAAGGACACGCTCACTCCAAAGGCAACCGCATTGCTGACCGTTGGCCAGGAAGGCTGCCGGGACCAAACCTTTTTGACCCGAGCCTTTCGTAGGTCTGACAGGGTCTGCGATGAAGGACTAATGAAAAGACACTCTCATCAGCAGTTTACAAGACGATGGGATGAAACAGTAAACTGTAACTTTTCCAGGGAGTTACTGAACTATCCTGACAGAGATACAGCTAAACATTACTTGGCAATGTCTAGGGCGAACCTTCGCCTAATCACGGGAGTTCTGACCGGAGGTTGTGAACAGGAAGACGAGACGGTGGAGCACATCCTTTTTGACTGCCCTGCACTCTCGTCCAAGAAGATCCATGCTGGGCGAGTACTGGCTTTCCTTAGCCGACATCAAGGACATTCCCCTCGGCGACGTTCTCACCTACTTTAAATCAGTAGGATGAGCGGCGTACTGAGTGAAGAGTCCCCTTTAGGAGGAAGCACAATGGGCCTACTGAGGCCTAGGTGCCGTGAAATCTATCACCCTCCTCATCTTCAGATACAGATACGGGAAACTTTTTTATTATTAATTTTACAAAAAAAACTTATTTTTTATAAAAAGTTTTGTTGTTCCAAAATTTAAAACGCAATCAACAGATATAAATTTTTATCAATTTTATACGAGGTATGTCAAAAAATATGAATTTTGCTTAAGAGTAAAGTACCTTTATATTTTACAATATCAAAAATTGTTATACTGAAAAGTTATTCGGAATTGAAAACTATGTTTAAATATGCAAATACATCCTTATAATTGAAAAAAAGTTTTTTTACAAAATTGGCTGGCATTTCTACTGAATGTCTACCAAATATCGCCAAATACAACAGATGTTTTGAATGCAACTATCAAATATTTCTTGTAAAAGGATCCTAGATTATAAGTACAATAATTACTCTCTAACATTTCTTGTCAGAGCATCCTGGATTACATGTACAATAATTACAGTTAAATTTTCGTTGTTCGAGTAGAGATGTTTTGAGAAATAAAAAAATATATTATAAATTAATGCAACTGCATATTTAAACGTGACTTTCAATTCCGAACTACCTTTCATTATAACAATTATCGATATTGTTAAATATAAAGGTACTTTACTACTACTACAAAAATTACGACTAAAATTCGTATTTTATGACTTACCTCGTATAGGATTAAAATAATTTAATATTTGATAATTGTATTTTAGATTTTACTTTTTAACTTTTTATAAATAATAAGTTTTTTGCGTAAAATTAATAATAAAAAAGTTTCCCATATGTGCCAACTTAAGTAGACACACTGTATATATACATATATATACCGGGTGTTTCTCAAAGGTGGTTCCCCCCAATAACTTTATTATTTTTTATAATGGAAAAATTAAATTTAGCGTATATATATGACCTAAAAATGCTTTCAATGGGTGTTACACGTCGACGATTTCCGGTTTCACCAGAAATGACTCAACTTTGAATCTTAAATGGAACACCTGTATTTTTTTATCTATTCCATAAAAAATGACATCCTAAATACAATGACACCCCATATGTCAACTTTTGACATTATCCTTAAAAAATATTTAATTTTTTAAAATTCAATCTAGAGTGCCATGACGTCGTTAAAACAATCAATTTTGGTTCCAGGAGGCGTGGAAAAATAGTTTTGATTATCTTTCATATTTTATGTCATCTCCAGAAAGGTAAAAAGATTTCAAAATTTTATTTCTAAACATAACTTATTTTTTATATAACGATGGTGGCTCGTTGGCATATTCGAAAAGAACATTTTTTTGTGAATAATTTAATACCCCATACTTAATATTTGGAGTTAAATTAACACTAAAAAACTAAAATATAGGCATGGTAGTTGTTGATTTTAAGAATAATAATTATTATATTATTATTATTAATTATTATATTTATAGGTATTTAAATCAAAATGCCTTATTATTAAACACATTAATAATTTTAAATAACTTACTTGCATTTAATTATTAAACTATGTTACATCGTTGTTTAACATAAACGTTTTTGTTTATTTCCAAGCCTACCTGACAAAATTGCCGAAATGCATATGACTCTTTTAATCGAATGCCACGGCCCGGATGTTTTAATAATTTTATAAGCAACAACTACTATGCCTATTTTTTTCTTTTTTAGTGTTGATTTAACTTAAAATATCAAGTGTGGGGTATCAAATTATTCAGAAAGAAATGCTCTTTTCAAATATGCCAAACGAGCCACCATCGTTCCATTTAAAAAAATTGAGTTATGTCTAGAAATACAATTTTAGAATCTTTTTACCTTTGTGGAAAAGACATAACATACGTCAGATAATTAAAACTATTTTTTCACGCCCCCTTGACACAAAATTGGTTGTTATAACGAGGTCATGGCACTCGAGATTAAATTTTTAAAAATTAAATATTTTTTAAGGAAAACGTCAAAAGATGACATATGGCATGTCATTGTATTTAGGATGTCATTTTCTATGGAATAGGTGAAAAAAATACAGGGTGTTTCATTTAAAATTCAAAAGTTGAGGTCTTTCCGGTGAAACCGGAAATCGCGCAATTGAACACGTCATTAAATGCATTTTAGGTCATATATCAATACGCCAAATTTGATTTTTCATCTTAATATATTTATTATATATATATATATATATATATATATATATATATATATATATATATATATATATATATATATATATATATATATATATATATATATATATATATATATATATATATACAGGGTCCTGCAACAGTACGTCGGGCTTCTCTACAGCCTAAACTAAAAAGTTAGGAGTTCCGTTCAAGTGCAGGTATCAGTTAGAATAAAAGCGCATTTTACAAAAATAATGTGGTATGTACAGGGTGGCCCAAAAATTGTGGCAAACAAAATTCACTTTTTTTTAAATGTAACATACTGTATATTTTTGCATCTATGGAACCTCCTTAAGCATCTTTATTTATTCCTGAAATATTTCAGCTTTGAAATGATTAGTTTTGTAGCAATAAATTATTTTAAAAAAATAGTTGAATTTTCATGACTCCACTTAAACACATACCAGCACCATAAATACAAATTTTATGTCAATATTGGATATGATTCTTTCTGTAGAAGACTGTCGGATGCTCTAGCCTGGTTTTTGTGGTTTAATCTTATACAGAGTGTTCAAATTTAACTTTTTTTAATTTAAGAAAATCAATGCTATTTTTCTCAATTTTTTTAAATGGCACACCCTGTATATTTATTATGCGTCAAATGTAGAATTATTATACCAACATTTTTTGTTATACAAACCTACTAGTTATCTTTAACCGTTCTGGAAATATTTATAATAATTACTAATTTATTCGTCTGAAAACCGTTTTATTTGGAAAATACTGATAAAAACACCGAAAGTATTAATCATAAACTAAGATAAGTGTTCAAAATGCCTTCCGTTTTGCTCTAAACATAAATTGACACGTCTCTCAAAATATCTGTTCACTTCCCTTAATATTTGTGGTGTTACTGTTGCAAAAGCATTCCTTATTCGTTGTTCCATTTCAATTGCAGTGGTGGGCGGATCTTTATAAACAATTTCCTTTATGTATCCCCATAACAAAAAATCGAGTTTTGTTAAATCAGGAGATCTAGCTGCCCAATGGGTAGGTCCATTTCTACCAATCCATTGCTGTCCAAAAGTTGCATTGAGATGGTACTTACATCGCGTGAAAAATGTGCTGGTGCCCCGTCTTGTTGAAACCACATCCTGCCTCTAACATGTGGGTTAATTTCTGCCAGTAATCTGGGTAACTCGTTTTGTAAAAACTGTAAATACATTTGTCCATTAAGATGACCATTAAAAAAATAGGGACCTATAATAGTAACCCCTACAATTCCAGCCCACACATTGATTGACCACCTGTGCTGGGAGTCTGTCTGACGCATAAAATGAGGATTTTCAGTAGAATAATAGTGGAAGTTATGTCTATTTACACATCCATTGTTATGAAAAGTTGCTTCGTCTGTAAATAAAACGTAGTT
>JAHBCN010018530.1:0-16921 GCA_019359885.1 Listronotus oregonensis
AACCCATATAAAAATATCAATCATTGTTATTAATTACCCACCTAATAAGTAGGTTAATTCAACTTTTTTATTGGTTGCTGGTAAAGTAAACCACCCACGGGATTCGTTATTTTTTTGACATTTTTAGCAACAAAAAATTGCGGATGCTTTGTGTCTTTTAATTAAATTTGAGAAATATAGTACATACATTAAATATAAACTAGGGCTTCGTTAAACGTCTTTTAAACAGGAATATATAATTCTTTTTCCATATAAAGAGATGATACGAAGCTATTCTTTGACATGTCTGAATGCTGCTTGAATAAGCAATGTTGCCAGACTTTTGTAATAATTTGTTATTATTGAAAGTTGTTTTTTATATAAAAACTAACCAGAACTAACAAACAACAACTTTCAAACTATGATCTAGTCCTGGTTAGTTCCGGTTAGGTTTTCTCGATAAATTGTAATTTTTTTTATTATAAATGCGCCGTTCTGGTCGGTCATGATTAGTGCTGGTTAGTTAAGGCGGCTTTTTATTTTCCTAATTATATTTGTAACTGGCTTGAAATTCAAATATTTTTAATTCTAACGAAAATTATCCTTATGGTAAGGGCAAAGTTTTTTATTATAAATTAATAATATTTCCGTTTAGCAACACTGTAAACGTCTTGAAGCGATGCATGAATTTATTACATGTAAATCGTAAATAGTTAAAATAAAATGTCAAATAATGACCAATTTTAGAATTTTTATTGCGCTTTTCTTGGTGAAAACTACATCATCGCATTTTGCCTTAAATAATAATAATTAAAGAATATTTTACATTGCAAATTTAAAAATCGTCCAATTCCGTGGGTGATTTTTTTTACAGACCCAAAAATGTAATATGTAAGTAGTTATTTAGGCGCTTCATTAGTAGCATTTTACGTAAATTTAATCCATTTCTGCCTTAAAATTTTTAATAATGATATTGCAGGAACGAAATTTACACTCCTTACAACATTTTAGTTCTTCTTTCACACAAGTACATGTTGGAAATTCAATTTTGGGTTGACATAAAGCCATTGCACTACGTATTATGGCAGCAGCTCTTAATAAAGTTTAAATTTTGGACATTTCGTTGGGAAGTAAAAGATCTATCTGAACATCACTACCAATACTCGCAGAAAAGGTACATATTGTCGAACTATTTTCGTGTAGGTTCGGAAACCGTTTTCCCTATTTTTGTGCGATATTATGTTTCTTTCAGAGATGTAGTGACTGTAACATAATTTATGATATTTCTCATCAAACGCAAATAAATCTTTATAGGCACGTAATTTAGATATCATATTAATGTCGTTTCTATTCCTGGCAGCTTTACTTTTTTTTGATAGGTAGCTTTTCTACTACCTAAAAGATTCAGTACTATGTAAAAAAATAAATACCCTAAACAGGATTTATAAGGATAAAATTGAAATTCGTATTTTGTTTCAGTACAAAATATAACTAATATAAAGGTACCAACTATACTATGAAGGTACCTAATAATATTTAAATTACTTGTTTAAACAGATTTTTTATATAACTTTTCTTCTTTTTATTTTTACTATTGCTGCAAAAAAAAACATTTTTTCTAATATTAAAACTATCGCATTTAAGTTTAGTGTCACAATAATTTGAAGGACCGGCGCGCCCACTGTCTGATTGCAAATTATGATAATAGTTTGAGAATCTATGTAAGTTTTACGACAGTCTTTAGATATTTTATTTTAATTTCGCCATTTAAAATATCATCTTTTTGACAGAATTTTTTTGCTAGATTGTCCTGCCTTTTTTCAGCACTTAATAGTAATGATAACAATCCTTGTATTCTAGGTCAGCGTTTCTCAACCTTTTTGGCCCGCGGAACAAAATTGTTATTATTGTTTTTTTTTAATAAGTAATTTTTTTTCGCGGATCGAAAATTGTCCGCGGACTAGTAAAATTTCTCCGCGGACCACTTGTGCCATGGTGGTCGCCCGACCAGCGGTTGAGAATAGCTGTTCTAGGTCTTTGTAAAACAGATTTGTATCCATCATACACAATTTTCTTACAAATAATTCGCTTCATTGTTTTAAAATTTCAAATACATACAGCACACTCTAAATTTCGACAACCACCACTACTAATGTATACATAACTACGCACGCTATCCGCATGCGGGGCTATGGTCCCGATAATACTTTTACGTCTGAAAAAATCGCTGTTGCCAAACGATACGCTCTAGGAAAAAAATTTTTTTCAAAAACTTTTGTTATTATTTGGCTATATTTTCTTCGCTGCATGTATGAAAATATTTTCAAAAATAAAAAGTTTATCGATTGTGAAAATTTCAATACCAAAAATATTTATTTTTAGTTTATATGATTTTTAGAGGAATGAAAGTGCAATTGTGCCCAAACTATTTATAAGGTTAAAAGTGCTATAGTGTGGGCTTTAATTTGACACAAAAAAATTTCGGTATCTTTGATAGTTTTAAAGTTATAGCGGTGGAAACAAAAAAAAAATCAATTTTTTTATAAGTTAAAAAAATCACTTTTTATTAATTTAAAAAGTTCGAGACCACAAAAATGTCGAAAATGATTTCATGTGCCCGGTGACATACTCAAAGGAACCTAACAGGTTTGATCTGGTTCTACGCCAAAAAAAAAACGACACGATAGACTTACGGAATCGCTCCACCATTTGGCCTAACACCACTTGGCTCCAAAGGTGCGATCGTGCTTTAACGCAATATTCGGAGCCGTTTTTAACTTTTTGCCAAACTTATATAGAAATTTAAATCGGACAATTACAGGTAATATGCTGAGTCGTCCAAAATATTATTGCAAAAAATTTAAACCACGATTTGGAAAAACTACTCAGTAAACAGTGTCCGCCTTTGCACGTTTAAAACACATATTATCAAAGATTATTTTTCAGAACATCAGCTTTTCAATTTTTAAAAGGTCTCAGTTGTGTATTTTTTTAAAGAATTGTCACTTTTAGCGGTAGTTCCTACTTTTCTCTGCAAAAAATACACCGAAAGGTTTTACAAAAACCATTTTGATTTTTACAGACGTCCTATTAACAGTATCAAGATTAAATTACAACTAAATGTAAACTTTTCACTCTAAAGGAAAATTGCTATTATTAAAAGGTTTTTTCATAAACACAGAAAAATTACTTTTTGTTTAGATTTTGGTTTAGTACGCATTATTATTTAAAAGATAGGTAATTTGCTGTTAAATTTTAGGTACCAAAACGGCTGTATAAACTGTACTAAAATCTTGACTACAGTATATACTATAGCATATACCTACTAGAGGCAGCCCTACCTTTCGGCAGTGCAAACAATGTGTGTGAGAGAGAAACAAAATCTCTAAAGCCTTTCTCTCCTCACTCCAACGTGCTGATTTGTCAGAAGGGGAAACTGACCAATCAGCATGTTTTATAATAAGAAACCTATTTTAATCTAGTTTAAATATATTCAAACACGAAAGCATCTAGTAACGTTCTAAAAATTGCTTTGAGCGCATAAGATTAATTGATACTGTTTTTGAACATTAGTAATAAAGCAAGTGAGTTAAAAATGGTTTTAGTTGGTTTTGTTTTATATACTACTACAGATAAAACCCATTTAACAATTAGTCCGGTAACAAAGACCTAGAAAGTTCCAAAGCTGTAATAATCTGTAAGTTTTCATTTGTGGCGCACTTTTTAGGTCTTGCGGATGCTTTCGAGCGAGAAAAAGTTTATCACGATTCCGACATGGGAACCCGTTTGCTTTTGGTTGGAAAAAAAATTATGGTAAAAAAACGGTAAAAGATGGAAAGTTGAAATTTTCAGGAAAATTGGGGAACTTAATGGGGCACATGCCAAAAAAAATTGAAAACAATTGAAGATAGGAAAATACAGGATTTGGCAAAAAATGTGACTTTTCAAAAATCGAGGTGAGCGTAATCAATTATCTGTCCAGGGTTTTATTTTATCGAAACGAAATTTTGCACACAGGTCAGAATTGGTCCCGTTCAGAACCCTATTGATTTGAGGCGCGATCCGATAAATACAAAAAATTGTATCGACGATTTTCAATGAAAAAATTGACCATGTTTGGGCACCTGTAGCTCGAAAACGGTACTTCCGATCGACTTTCGGTCGGTAGATTATGAAAGACCCACTTTAGGACACAAAGTGCCTAAATGGTCCTCTGTTTAAAAAATGCCCTCATCTAGGAGAAATTTTTTAAAATAAAAATCATGTCACGTTTTCGTCCCATTTTGCCATGTTTTTAATTTTTTTCTCGAAAATGTGACCTCAAATCGAGAAAATAAATATGATATCGTATTCCTTGCACCAAACTCTATCATTATAGATATACAACTTGCTCGTACTATTTTTACAGGGTGTTTTATAAGGCTTGAAAATTTCCGATTTTTTTCGAAAAAAACGGACATTTTTACACATTATTTTTTATTACGGAAAAACTATTAAAGCTAAAATTCTAAAATAATTCTGGCATATTGTCCTATATTTGCTTAAAACCATATCCAAAATTCAAGTCGCTAGAGTAAATACTTTCGGAGATATGAATTTTTAAAATTCACGCAAAAAGTGTCGACTTTGATAGTAAATGGCCGCTTTATTTCTAAATGTAATCAAAAAACCTTTACGCCATTATTTAGATCGTCCAATTGCCTATCACGGATGTATTTACCATTTTTTCGTACGACACTTAGAAATGGGCGAAAAACACGTTTTAAAAAAAAATTACACATTTTTGCCCAAAAATCGCGAGTTTTCAACCTCTTAAAATCGACTAGAAGGCTGTGAATATTTGTCAAAAACGAGCTCCTGTCCACACAAGAGTGTCGACTATACGAGGTTGTTTTAAAAGGATTTGAGCTGTCAGTTGATTTTTAACTAGTGTCTTTATTTCGTAATATCTAAAAAAATACGGTATACAGGTTGAAAATTATACTTGAATAGGAAAATTCGGAATTTTTCAGGACCCTATGCGCGATTTTTCATGAAACTGTGCCGTATTTCATTACAAAATCTTGCTAAGAAAGGTCATTTTGGAAGAGCAAGGGACATTTACGAGGGACGATTTAAATCTTTTGCCTTTCGCATACGCAGTGCCCTGCAGCTATTACGTGTAATATTATATACAGAGTATAAAAGATAAATAAATAGGTTTAGATTAGTTTAGACGTTATACAGGGTATTATAATAATAAAAAAAATTAATATTTATAAGATGTAATAATATTATATACAGGATTTTTTAAAAGTCATGTATTTTTGGCAAAAGTAGTGGAATTTTAGTCCTATACAGGATGTTATAAATGGTTGGGGCCAAAACTTCTACAGGTAGGATGTATGATATTATACAGCGTGTTTCGGTAAACGTGTTACTTTCTTATTATTTTTATTTAAAACATTTAAATTATACACAGGGTATTTAAAAAGGGAGGTTTATCTGATATATTATACAGGGTATTAAAATAAACAAAAATTTATAACATAATAGATAATTATATACAGGATTTTTTAAAAGTCATGTATTTTTGGCAAAAGTAGTGGAATTTTAGTCCTATACAGGATGTTATAAATGGTTTGGGCTAAAACTTCTTCAGGTAGGATGTATGATATTATACAGCGTGTTTCGGTAAACGTGTTACCTTCTTATTATTTTTATTTAAAACATTTAAATTATACACAGGGTATTTAAAAAGGGAGGTTTATCTGATATATTATACAGGGTATTAAAGTAAACAAAAATTTATAACATAATAGATAATTATATACAGGATTTTTTAAAGGTCATGTATTTTTAGCAAAAGTGGAGGGATTTCAGAATTATACAGGATGTATGATATTATGTGATGGTTTTTTATTATTTGTTTTCGTATACATGGTTACTTTCAGTTTTTTAATTATAAATTATACAGAGTGTGTAAAAAGGTAAATAAGTTGGACTGTTTTATACATTATACAGGGTATTACAAAAATCGCCTAAAATTGGTGGGTTCCTTTTTGTTTTTTAATTATAAATTATACAGTATGTGTAAAAAGGTAAATAAGTTGGCCTTTTTTATACATTATACAGGGTATTACAAAAATCGCCAAAAATTGGTGGGTTACTTTTGGTTTTTTAATTATAAATTATACAGTATGTGTAAAAAGGTTAATAAGTTGGCCTTTTTATGTACATTATACAGGGTATTATAAAGTTGTAGATTTTAAATGCTGGATTTCTATACGTGTGTTGGCAAAAATGAATATTTTATTTTTTCCAATATAAATATTATAAAGTGTGTTTGAGAAGTTAAATAAATTAGGTTTGCCTATACATTATACAGGGTATTACAAAAGTCATCAAAAATTGGTTGGTTACTTTCTGTTTTGTGATTATAAATTATACAGAGTGTGTAAAAAGGTAAATAAGTTGGACTGTTTTATACATTATACAGGGTATTACAAAAATCGCCTAAAATTGGTAGGTTACTTTTTGTTTTTTAATTATAAATTATACAGTATGTGTAAAAAGGTAAATAAGTTGGCCTTTTTTTATACATTATACAGGGTATTACAAAAATCGCCAAAAATTGGTGGGTTACTTTTGGTTTTTTAATTATAAATTATACAGTATGTGTAAAAAAGTTAATAAGTTGGCCTTTTTTTATACATTATACAGGGTATTATAAAGTTGTAGATTTTAATGCTGGATTTCTATACGTGTGTTGGCAAACATGAATATTTTATTTTTTCCAATATAAATATTATACAGTGTGTTTGAGAAGTTAAATAAATTAGGTTTGCCTATACATTATACAGGGTGTTACAAAAGTCATCAAAAATTGGTTGGTTACTTTCTGTTTTGTGATTATAAATTATACAGAGTGTGTAAAAAGGTAAATAAGTTGGACTATTTTATACATTATACAGGGTATTACAAAAATCACCAAAAATTGATTGGTTACTTTTTGTTTTTTAATTATAAATTATACAGTATTTGTAAAAAGGTTAATAAGTTGGCATTTTTTATACCTTGTACAGGGTATTATAAAGTTGTAGATTTAAAATGCTGGATTTTTATTCGTGTGTTGGCAAACATGAATATTTTATTTTTTTAAATATAAATATTATACAGTGTGTTTGAGAAGTTAAAGAAATAAGGTTTGCCTCTACATTATACAGGGTATTACAAAAATCATCAAAAATTGGTTGGTAACTTTCTGGTTTTTAATTATAAATTATACAGAGTGTGTAAAAAGGTAAACAAGTTTGACTTTTTTATACATTATACAGGGTATTACATAGTTGTAGATTTAAAATGCTTGATTTTTATATGTGTTTTGGCATACATAAATATTTTATTTTTTCAATTATAAATATTATACAGTGTGTTTGAGAGGTTAAATAAATTAGGCTTGCCTATACATTATACAGGGTATTACAAAAATTACCAAAAATTGGTTGGTTACTTTCTGTTTTTTAAATATAAATTATACAGTGTGTGTAAAAAGGTAAACAAGTTTGACTTTTTTATACATTATACAGGGTATTACATAGTTGTAGATTTAAAATGCTTGACTTTTATATGTGTTTTGGCATACATAAATATTTTATTTTTTTAATTATAAATATTATACAGTGTGTTTGAGAAGTTTAATAAATTAGGCTTACCCATAAATTATACAGGGTATTACAAAAATCATCAAAAATTGGTTGGTTACTTTCTGTTTTTTGATTATAAATTGTACTGAGTGTGTAAAAAGGTAAATAAGTTGGAGTTTTTTATACATTATACAGGGTATTACAAAGTTGTAAATTTAAAATGTTGGATTTTTATATGCGTTTTGGCAAACATAAATATTTTATTTTTTTAATTATAAATATTATACAGTATGTTTGAGAGGTTAAATAAATTAGGCTTGCCTATAATATATACAGGGTATTACATAGTTGTAGATTTAAAATGATGAATTTTTATTTGTGTTTTGGCAAACATAAATAATTTATTTTTTTAAATAAAAATATTATACAGTATGTTTGAGAAGTTAAATAAATTAGACTTACTCATAAATTATACAGGGTATTACAAAAATCATTAAAAATTGTTTGGTTACTTTCTGTTTTTTGATTATAAATTGTACTGAGTGTGTAAAAAGGTAAATAAGTTGGACTATTTTATACATTATACAGGGTATTACAAAAATCACCAAAAACTTGAAGATTCAGAATAAAGATAGGATTTTTAAATATTTAGTAATTTAATGCTAATACAAAGTGATTTTAGTGCTCTGTGGATCTTATATACTGGATGTTTTGGGTATATCTGACCCAAAACATGTAGGGTTAGGACACATACTGTGGCACTAATTAGGTTTTGGTACATGATACATGGTACTCTCCGGTTTTTATTTTTAAATAGTTATGATATACAGATTATTTAAAGAAGTAAATAAACAAGTGAATTTTATATATTATACAGGGTATTTCCATAAATGAGAATTTTTTAAAGGTCATGTTTTTTTAGAAAAAATGGGGAGATTTTAGTATTATACAAGATTTATGATATTATGCGAGGGTTTATTTTTTTTGCAAACACGGTTACTTTCCGCTTTTTAATTAGTAATTATACAGTGTGTGTAAAAGGGTAAATAAGATGGACTTTTTTTACATTATACAGGGTATTACAAAGTTTTAGATTTAAAATGCTGGATTTTAATGTGTTTTGGCAAACATGAATATTTTATTTTTATAATTATAAATATTATACAATGTGTTTGAGAAGTTAAATAAATTAGGCTTGCTTGTACATTATACAGGGTATTACAAAAATCACGAAAAAGTTGGAGATTCAGAATAAAAACGGGATTTAAAAAAATTTAAAAATTTAATGCTAAATCAAGAGGGGTTTAGTGATTTTATGGATCTAATATACAGGATGTTTAATGTATATTTGACCCAAAACTTGTAAAGTTAGGACATACACTATGGTACAAATTATGTTTTGGTAAATATGCTTTTTTATCCCTTCCCCTGCTTTAAAATTGAAATTCTTTTTTAATTTTTAGGTGATACACTCATTTTTTTAAATTTCCTTAATAAAAGGATTTTAATAAAATTAAGTGTATAGCTGTATAGATGTTTGAAAATGATTTTTTTTGTGACAGAAAAAAGTTCCCCCACTTCCCCTCGCTTGCTTAATGTATCGTTTCTGGGAAATGAAACAACTTACAAAAAATATTTTTATCTCATCTTATAGATCGTCTTTAAGGATTTTATAAAAAGTATAAAAACAAATTTCCGCACGTTTCCTTTTGCGTGTGGAAAGTAAAACAAAAATGGTTAAAATTGGAAATGGCTATAGAATTTTTAATTATGAAGGTATGGAAACGAAACTCTGGCAGTAGATACATATTATGGGACGGTTTATTATATCATAACAAAAATGCATATAGAGTGTTACAAAAAAATTACAAGAAATCAACAATTTCCAATACATAATTTTATACAGACGTTATTATTAGAACTAGAAAAAAATATTCTAAGGATAATTGTATATTTATATATAGTTTTTAAAGAAAATTATTATTGCTATACCGGGTGTATCAAAAAAGATGTACATAACAGTTTTTTTTAATTTTTAATTCGTTGTAGCAACTTTATTTACAAATATAAAAAAAAACAGAAATTGGGTTAAGGGTATATAGGGTTATGTAGTTTATTTAAGCATATATTTAAAATATACGGGATGTACTAAAAACTTGTAATTAATTTTTTTATCTTAAAAACTAATAAAATTTAGCTGGACGATAGAATTAATGTATAATTATATATAGTTACTGAAAAACATTACAATTGCTACACTGTATGAGTCAAAAAATAATTATATTAAAAAACTAAAAATGTATAAAGCCTTATTACTATGTTATTATATCAAAAAATCTAAAATAAATTACAGGATATGTATATTTTTATAATATTTAATAAATTGACCTTTAAACTTTCTTAATTTCGCACACCTATAACCATATACACCTAATTTGCATTTAGACAAAAGAGTTATATGATCTAAATTAAAGATTTTGTAAAAATACACAATTTATGTTTTACAGAATTTCTTGTAGCTATTATAGTTTTTGAGGTATTGACCTTCTAAAATTAAAAAAAAATCTTTAATATCTCAAAAACAATAGAAGAATTAAAAAATTTTATATGACAAATAATTAGAATTATTAAATTGTCTATATTAAAGGTTATGAAAAGATTTTTAATGAAAGAAATAATAAAGGAGATAATATAAACGAAAATGTAATCTTGACCCAAAATTTCAGTCCAAATAAAAAAATTAATATTTTTTTTATTTACGAAATTTTTGGAGTTTTCTTATTATAAATAATTATTTTTATTTAATTAAATCTTAAATTACACATAATTTGCAAAAAAAAATCAAAAATTAAAAAAATTTTAATTTTTGCCTTTTCTCCAAGGGTACACCTTGAAAAAACCCCGAAAATACGGTTTTTTGATTATAACTTGAAAAGTATTGCATCTATGCAAAAAATTTATATAATTTAAATTAAAGGTCTTGTAAAAGTAAACAATTTTTGTTTTATAAATTTTTTTTTAGCTTTTATAGTTTTTGAGATATTGACGTTTTAAATTTTAAAGAAAATCATTAATATCTCGAAAACTATAAAGGATACAGAAAATTCCATGTAATATAAAATAAAGCTTTTTACATTGTCTATATAAAAGATTATATACATATTTGTAATACGATGAGTAATAAAGAAGATATAAATAAAAATGTGTTTTTGAGCAAAAAGTTCAGTCCAAATAAGAAAAAAATGGAAAAAAATATTTAGGTCTTTTTTTAAGTTTTTTTGTTATAAATAATTTATTTAATTTTCTAAAATCCCAAATTACCTAAAATCTGCGGAAAAATCCCAAAATAAAAAAAAATTAATACCCATATGACGTCACCATAGGGATTATTTGTATGTAAAGACTTATTTAAATAATTAATATCTCAAACACTATAACAAATATTAAAAAATGTTATGAACTAAAAAAAACATTAAATTTGCTAATACAAATTGTTAAAATTTTTTGGATTAAAAAAAAGGGAAAATTAAAAATTTAACCTAAACTTTAAAGAATCTGAAAAGTTCATTTGATCTTAAAACCGAAAAGTATTAATTTAAAAAAAAAAGGGGTTTATAAACTAAATAAAACTTTTTATAAAAAACACAATTTATGTTAAATATTTTTTATAGCTTTTTTTAGTTTCTGGGATATTGATTTTTTTTTTAAAAATTTAAATTAATTTTTAAACATATTTTTAAAATGGTACAAACAATTGTAATTTTTTTTTATTTTAAAAATTAAAAAATATTTAAAATTTTATTTAAAATTTAAAAAATTTAAAAATTTTTAAAAAGTTATTTCATGTAGAATTAAAAAGTATGATCATAATTATATGGGTTTTTAAAAAAAAATATAATTAATTATTAAAATTATATTTAAAAATTTTTAAAAAGGTAAAAAATTTTTTTTTTTATGATATTTGGAAAAAAAAAAAAGGATATATTTTAGGGGAAGTTAATTAAGATTTTAAAAAAATTATACAGTGTTAAAAAAAAATAATTATTTTAATTAAAATAAAATATAAATAAATATATATAAAATTAATGTAAATTATATATAGTTACTTAAAAACATTACAATTCTAATGTAGAGTAAAATATTAATTATTTTAAAAAAAAATTATTACTATTTTTTTATTATAAAAAAAAAATCAAAAAAAATTTTAAAGGTTTTGTATATTTTTTAACAAATTTTTAAAATATTCACAAACGTTATATTAATTTAAAAAAAAAAATTTTTCTTTAAAGGAATGATTTTTTAATTTGGGGAAAATTGCATTTTTTGGGGACTGTCAGGGGAATGTTTTCCCCCTTAGCCAAAAAAGAGATTTTAAAAAGCATTTTAAATTAATGCACATTGTGTGGTATGTGTCGTAATTGTTTGCCATATAAGGTTTCCCCCTCAAAAACATTTGGGGAAAACTTTAAAGGCAACTTGATCCATTGTTTTTTAAAGTTTGGGGACCAAGGTTATTGGAAGATTGATGTAAAGTGTTGAATGTGAAAAAAAAATAGATTTTGTGATTCCCCCACTATTTAAAATGATAATATTTTATAAAACGTTAAAAAGGGGAAAGGGGAATGTTTTTCCCCTTTTTTTATTTTAATTTTTTTTTTTTTAAATTTTTTAATGTCAATTTTTAAAGTTTTTTAAAACTTTTTTAAATTTCAAAGAATTAGGTAAATTAGTGAAAAAAAAACCATATTTTAAATATTTTGTTTAGTGATAAGACATTAGTTATCTTAATTAATCCCAAAAAATTTGGAAAAAACTTTTTTTAAAAAAAAACTAAATTTTTTATTTTGTTTTGGAAAATAGTAAAATCTATCTATGGGGCCACATTAAACGAAAAAATTTTTAGATTTTAAAGATATTTCATATCGGACTTTTTCTGCCACTGATAAATAACAATTACAAGGTGAATTTTAAAATTTTAGGGAAGGGGTGGAAAAAAAAGATTAGCGATTTTTATATTATCTTTTTTAATAATTTAAAGGGGTTTTGGTTTTCCAAAAATCGATTAGGGTTTTTATAATCAAAACTTAAGAGTAAGAGTGAAATTTTGGGGGTCTTAAAAATATGCCTATTCCCCTTTCCAAAAACTTTCCTCATTTGAAAATTCTACTTTTTGGCCGTTTCCCCTAGAGTAGTTCATCGTTTCAATTCAAATTTATACTACTTTTTTTAAAAATAAACCCGCGATGTGCTGATTGGGCTCACACTTTCCACTTTATTCCAAATATTAACAAAATTTAATCCCTTAACAAAAAAAAAATATGTTATTTATTAATTAAAATTAATTCTTGATGTTTTTTTTCTGGCGGTAAAAAAGCGAACATTGCTTCGGAAAAAAATCCAAACCTTTTTTAATTACAGTAAAAGCAGGGTGGCAAGACCCAAAAAAAACCATTGAAAAAACCGTGGGTTTTTTTATCCCAAATTTGACAAAAAATCTACCCAAAAAACCCCTAAACAAAACCCAAATAAATGGCATTTTAAGGGCTGATTTTTTTTTAATTTCAAAAAGGGGCCCTATTTGGGTTTATCCGAAATTAATGATTTTCCTTTTTTTTTTTCCACATTTATTAAGGAAATCTGAACATCACTATAGTGCCAGCTTAAAACCCCTTTTATCTTCCAAGTTTTCCATTTTAAAAAGGGGGGTTTAAACTGGATCTAATCCACATTTAGATACTATTATATTTTTCAGCGCCAAAACAAAACAAAATTTTAAGTTAAATTTTCATCAAGAAATGTCAAAAAAGCAAAAACTCACAATCCCCAAAAACCCCAAGAAAAACAAAAAAACCCCCCAACTTGATAAAAAACTGGGGTTTTCCAGCAAAAAAATTTTTAAAAATTAAATTAAGCCCCCAAAAAATTAAAAAAATGCAAATTTCGGCTGCTTAATTATTAACAAAACAAAAGGTTTCGTTTTTAACCTCCGTTGTAAATAGGGAAAAGATTAACCAAAAATTAAAAAAAAAAAAGGGTTTCCCCCCCCTACTCGTCCACGTTAGGACTTTAAAGGCACCAACATTATTGATAAAAGACATCGATTAGGGCCCTTTGTTTTAATCGATTAATTAATTTTCCGATTAATCGTTACTCTAATGAATGCCTTATCAAAAAATTTGGGTTACAACCCCCAAAAAAGTGAGACCGGGTGGGGCCCATGAAAATTCCCTGTTTTTTTGACGCTGAATTGGGCCCTTTCCCGGGCCCAACGCTGGGTTGGCCCCAGAGGCCAAAAAAACCCCCAAAAAAAGGGGGGAAGATGGATTTCAACCTGGATTCCGTATTTTTTAAGCTAGCCCCAAGGTTTTTAAAAAAAAATTTTACCCATTCCCCCTCTAGGCCCAAAAAAATTCCCCTACGTAGGGGGGAAAACGAGTTCTGGAAATCAAAATTGGATCCAGGGAAATTTTCAAAAAAAAAACCCCCCGTTTCGGCGTCCCAACCCGATTTTCCCCCCCCCTAAGGGTTCTTTCCCTTGTTTAATAGGCAAAAAAAACGATCCCAAATTGGGTTTAAAGTTCTTTGAAAAATACCACCGCCCCCTTTCCCCCGAACTCGTTTTTCCCCCACCGGGGGTTTTTTTGGGTCAAGGGGGGAAAAAGGAACCCTTTTTAAAACAAACGGGGCCCTTTTAAAAGGTACATGAGAATCCCAAATTCATTTGGGTAAAACTTTTTTTTTTACCCCCCCAAAAATTTGTTTTGGCCAGATGGTGAATTTTTAGGGGAAAAACTTTTCGACTAAAAAATTCGGGTCTACCCCTTAAAAAGACATTGGAAACCAGGTTAAAACCCATTTTCACCCCTTTGGGCTTTTTTTTTTGGTCTCCGGGCCCAACCTAAGTGTAGGGCCCTTTTTGAGGCCGAATTGGGATTCAGCGTCAAAAAAAAGGGAAAATGTTAGGGGGCCCCCCAGGATATCGAATTTTTTTTGGGGCGTGTTTTTGTTTGATATTCGCCCACTCCTACTTACGGGTATCACAAAACTACGGCCGTTTTTTTGGTTGTGATCTGTCGTTATTTTGGGGTTTTTTTTACATTTTAATTATTTTAAAAGTGTTTGTTAGTTAAAAAATTTAAAGATTTGTAAATTAAAATTAATTTATTTTTTTTTAAATGCCCAACCTGTTTTTTAGGGATACACCTATACTTTTTAATATTACTTAAAAAGTTATGATTCTGTTTTTAAAAATTTTTCTTAACCCAATGGTTTAAAAAAAAATAAAACACAATAAAAAATTATGATCAAATAATGTAACCATAAATTCGTTTTTTAGTTTTGGGCGCAGATTTATTTTGTTTTAAATTTTAATTTTATTTCCCAAATTTTTTTAAACCCCCTTTTAAAAGGTTTTGTTAAAATTTTGGCGAAAACATTTTCATTTCAGCAAATATAAGAAAACATAATAAAAAAATATTTAAATAGTCAAACCGCCCTGCGTTTTGATCAAAAACAAAAATTTAAAAAAATTGGAATTAAATATATGGAAAAAAAAATAAAAATAAAAAAATTTTTTTGACCTGCACAAAATATACAAAATTTTTGGGCCAAAAATAAACCTAAATGACCGACAATAATAATCAATGCTATAAAATTTTTAGCAAAAAAATTTTCTAATTGTATTTTATAACCTAAATTTTTTTGTTCTCCTATTAAAATGGATAAAAAAAATTTCCTTATACTTAATTAATATTTAAAAACCCAAAGTATTTGGTCAGCCAAAAATCCCAATTTAAATTTGTTAATAAACCTATGGGTTTATTATGTCATTAAATTCGTCCCTTTTTTTGTAAATAAACGTGATGATACCCCTTTATTTGCAAAAAGAACACAATAGTAATAGAATATAGTCCCGACCTTTTTAAATTACCCAAATTAAATTTTTTTTTTATTGGTCCCATTAAGGAAGGAAAATCCTAGTAAATTCAAAATTTAATTTCAAAAAACAATTATACCAAAAAAAAAATGTTTAAAAAATTTTTTTAAATGGTTATACGGGAAATTTTTAAAGGTAAAAAAATATTGAACCCTTAAATTAAAAACCAAAGAAATGCAAAACCTAAAACAACACCACTTTTTAAAATTGGGGGGGGTAGTAGGGTTGAAAAATCTTTGTTAAAAATAAAAAAAATTACTATAGAACCATCTTAGAGTTGAGGCCTAATAGTTTATGTTTTTTTATAAAATTTTTTAAAAAAAAGTTTAAATATTCAAAAATAGGAAGTTATACATTAAAAAGGAAAAATTTACCAAGTAACAAATCAAAATAAAATAAATAACATTTATGGTTTTAAAATTCCCTTTAAAATTATGTATAAAGGCGATTCCCTTAGATAAAATCTAAGCAATAAATAAATTATTGCTTTTTAAATCGCCAACAGAGTCTCAACGTTGATTTTATCCGATTACGTTGCCGTTATAGGGAAAAAGGACCCAAAGGTGGATACTTTTTAAGTAGACATCTCCCCAAAAAAATTAAAAATTTAAAAAAAAAATTGTTTATTTTCTTTACGTTTTATTAATTTTATTTAAATTCAAATTTAACAAACTTAACTATAAATGACCTTATATAGAGAAATATTTGATTAATTTTAGCAAGTGAGCCATAAAAATACTCAAGGGTATCCGGGAATATTACTTCAGCCAGCAATAAACTATTTAAAATTACATGAGTAACTACATAAATTACATAAAGGTTATCGAAATGTTTTCTGATAATGTCTTGAACGAAATCTAAATAAAATACAAGATTCTGAATTAAGTCGTTAGAGAAGATAAATAAGCGAATGTTTTAAGTTTTATGCCTCTTAATTTGTTTGAAGCACTTCTCGGTTTGACTGGTAATGACACTTTAATATAGACACTTTATCATTTATTATATGGTAAAACACATCCATCATAATATCTTCTATCTTCATATAAAGTTGAACATTTTTTTCACTCGTCTGGTGGCTGGTGAAGTTTTTATAAAAGCCAATTTTTTGCAAATAATTTGATACCCTGCATTTTAAAATGTTTTTATTCTCCCACCAAAAAAAATTTTAAAACTCATATTTACTAATAACCAAAACCTCGATTTCAAGTGTACATCAGGGCATTCAATTTCAAAATTCTGACAATCGGGGGGGGTTGACAGTCTGGTAAAACGCTCTCTTGTTAAAAATTTTAAATCAATGTCTTCTGTTTTTTTTTTTTAAAAGACCGTCAGGCGCCCACTGCCAGCAATTTTAAGAACAACTTATCATCTGTATTTATGC
>JAHBCN010018531.1:0-16922 GCA_019359885.1 Listronotus oregonensis
TAAAAAAAAATTAAATTACCCTAGTATTTAAAAATTTTTTAAAAAAAAAGCTATTTGGGGGCGTCCGTTAGGTATTTATCTCCGTAGGGGGGGATGGGAAAACATTTTTTGGGGAACTTGTCAAATATTTTTAGGTTTTCTATTAATTTCCCCGAGAGACATCCACATTCTGGGAATTAAAGGGGAAAAGTTTTGTTAAATGGTTATGTAGTATGAGTTGAGTAAAAATATTTATTAGAATACAAATTATGTGATAGCTTTATTTGATATTATATTATTAATTTGTATATTTAAAAAAAAACCCTTTTTTTTTATCAAGGTATGTAAATAAAACAAAATATGAAATTATAAAAGATCTATTTTTTTAGTTTTAATTTTATATTTGCAATAAGAAAATTGTATAAATTTTAAAAAAAAAAAAAAAATATATATAACAAAACGTGTTTTTTGTATATTTTTAATAAAAATAATAAAAGTTTAATGGAATTATTTTAAATTTTGAATTTCTGCTTCCCTGTTTTGGGGAAAGAACCTTTTTTTCATAGACCAATATCGTTCCATCCCAGAGAGCCGGAAAAGGCATCGTTGCCTTTAACATATTTTAATTCCATGCAATTTTGCTTGATACCTTCAAAAATAAAGAATTTTATACACTATTTATTTATTTATTTATTTATTAATTTATTTAAATTCGTTTATAGATCTTTACAAAAAGATATAAAACATGTCACAAAAAAAAACTGAATAAAATAACAAAATACAATCTGTTCAACAAATTTCAAAACATCACAAAAAAAAGAGTGTCATATGTCACTTCATCCGAAAGGAACTCGTCTATGGTGTAATCATTTTTCTTTAAAAAACAATTTAGTTTTTCTTCAAAATGCCTATATTCAAATTGCTGTCGAAGAACCTTAGAAAGGTGGTTTTTATACTCGTATGCCCATAAGCATCGGACCTTTGTGGACCAAAATCATACTGTGATTGTGGAAGCACTAAACTTGATTTATTTCTGGTGTTATATGTGTAGGGGTCGGCATGTGCAAGCAGTGAATTCATGTTTGAAACACATGGCATGCTTTTATCACTAAACACATTGTCTAATATGTTCTGACAATGAACATTCACCCTAGTTGGCACCTGCAACCATTCTATGTTCCAAACTGCGCCGCAATACTGTCAAGTTCTTCCTTTCCCCTTTGGGTTCCACTCCCATGTTAACATTAAAGTCTCCAAAAACCCACAGGACTCTGTTTATGGCAAATACACGTTGCAGCAACTTCTCCAAACATCCAAGAAATTGTTGGTAATCTCCCAGAAGGTGAACGATAGATGCAAAAAAAAAAAAAAAAATATATATATATATATATATATATATATATATATATATATATATATATATATATATTTTATATATATATATATATATATATATATATATATATATATATATATATATATATATATATATGCACTAATATACCGGGTGGTTCATCGCCAGACTGGCCATAGGAAATCCCATGTAAATTTTGATACATTGAAATATTGGCTTTATTAAAAATTACAACAAAATTGTATTAGACTATTTTGAAGACGTTGATAAGATTATTCACATTCTAAATTTCGTTTTTTCTGATAAGGCAATTAAAAGTTATTTAAAAAAACTATTTGTAAAACGTTGCATACCTAAAACCTTAATGAATTCCCCCAGTAATAAATAAAAGTCTTGTCAACTTTTTAATTGACGTTTTACTTTGTATTAGTTATTTCAAAATATTTTACAGTATTAAAAAAAAACAATGATTAAATGGTATTACATGGAAAATAGTTATCGAAGAGTATCCAAGATGTTCTCTACGTTTTTTCCTGACAGATACATTCCAAGTAAGACAAAAGGTACTGTTATTAATAAATGTAACTGCTTAGAGCGAAATAATAATGTACTCGATAGAAGAGCTGAAGAAAATAATGCCGATTTAGATGTTTTACTTCATGTAGAAGAGAATAAAGGAATTAGCACCAGGCTTCTTTGCAAAGTTGTAGGAAAGAATCACAGCACAGTACTACGCAAATTAAAGAAATATAAATATCAAAGACATCAGGAATTAAGGGAAGGCGATGAGATCCGAAGAGCAGATTTTTGTTTTGAAGTTATGGAACTGGCAAATAACGATAGGGACTTCTTACGCAATATTTGTTTTAGTGACGAATGCACCTTCACATTAACCATAGACCGAGCGCTAGCGGCAGAAAAAAGAGACCGATTTTTTACAGGCTGCCTTTGATACGGGTGATATTTATAGCCACAAGCTATAGATAGATGCACCTATTAAGTTCCGCAACGTGTTACTTCATATATAAACATTAACTTTAATTAGCAAAAAAAAGAAGATTCTTAAATCAACCTTTTACAGTCTGCCAATTGTTGAAGCATAAGGCTAGATTGCCAAATCAACAAAAAAGTTGCAGGCAGACGGTTTTCTCCAGTACAAGAGTAAAGCATACTAATGCTAGTTCGCAAAAAAATCGTGTAACTAAAAACACTTTTTTACAGTCTGCCAAGCACAATTTAGACTAATGTGTGCATGAGATTGACGAATTTTCACAAGGCAGACTGTTTCTTGATATTTAAAAATTGATGCATAAAAGTTAATTAACAAATTTTTCACAGTATTTCAGAACAATTTTTTACAGTCTGCCTATTGAATAAATATTAACTTTTACAATAAATATTTCATATTAAATTATAAGCATACTAATTTACGAAGTTTAAAGTGTAGGCAGACGCAGTTAAACTTGTAAAAAAAAACTTATAATGGTTAACAATTTTTTACAGTCTGCCATTGTTTTCAAACAATATTTAGGTAATAAATAAACAAACTATTGAATGGCAGACGATTTGTAAAGGTACTAGTGTCAGTATTATAATAAATTAGATTTTGTAACACACGGACGATTTTGGAATTTTAAAAAATATTTATTTTATTGAACTAACAGAATAAAAATAATAAATCACTTTCCTCTGACACTATTTATTTCTTCATATTCTGCATTAATAAAAGCAGACAGCAGAAACCTGCCCCAAGTCAAGGCGATTAAGGTCGGATTATACAATATGTAATATTCTGTAGCCATGTGACTCAGCGGTAGCGTTCAAGACTTCCAACCCGGAGGTTCGGGGTTCGATTCTACCCAATACCGTTTTTTTTTTTTTTAATTCAATAATCTTTAAAATACTTCTCAAATAAATTAAAATATATATTTATAAATATTAATTAAATTAATTTTTTTTCTTAAAAATATATTTTTATTATTATTATACATTTTGTACATCAAATGTGTGGGGGAATATTTGCAGAATTATTGAGTAAACTTGAAGCTTTTTTGTGTGTAAATTTATGAATATTTTACACACAAAACAGTTACTTTGTTTTTAGATCTTATATAAAAATAATTAAAAAAAATAATTTTGAAAAAAATTGATGTTAAGAAATAAACTTCCAGAATCCCAATTACGTAATGTGCGTGAATTGTAATTACTCAGAAAAACTCAGTATTTTATTCTAAAACTATTATGCGTAAATTTTAATTACACAGAGAAAGCCGGGATTGACCGGGGTCAAGTGGCGTTAGGACGCCATGGTCAGGTGATGAAAGATTAACCGGGGTCAGGTAGGCTTATGTGCATCATGATGCATGCAAGGAACATCATGTGCACCTAACTTTACCTGACCCCATCAATCTTACGTTACCTGCCTACCGCGCGATTCTATAATATTTAAAGTTTCAATTAACGCTAGATGTACCATCATAAATCGTCTGCCATTCAATAGTTTGTTTATTTACTAACTAAACATTGTTGGGATACAATGGCAGACTGTAAAAAATCGTTAAAAGTCATTACTTTTTTTGCAAATTAAAAATAGTTTTGCAGTTATATGTATTCATCGTATTAGGCTGCCATTTGTTTTATTCAATATTGTGAACTGTTAAGTTTATATTTAAATAACTTTTACACTGTAAAAAATTGTTCTGAAATACTGTGAAAAATTTGTTAAATAACTTTTATGTATCAATTTTTAAAAATCGGGAAACAGTCTGCCTTGTAAAAATTCGTCAATCTCATGCACACATTAGTCTAAATTGTGCTTGGCAGACTGTAAAAAAGTGTTTTAGTTACACGATTTTCCTGCGAACTAGCATTAGTATGTTTTACTCTTGTACTGGAAAACCGTCTGCCTGCAACTTTTTTGTGGATTTGGCAATCTAGCCTTATGCTTCAACAATTGACAGACTGTAAAAAGTTGATTTAAGAATCTTCTTTTTTTTGCTAATTAAAGTTAATGTTTATATATGAAGTAACACGTTGCGGAACTTAATAGGTGCATCTATCTATAGCTTGTGGCTATAAATATCACCCGTATCAAAGGCAGCCTGTAAAAAATCGGTCTCTTTTTTCTGCCGCGAGCGCTCGGTCTACAACTAACCAAACGTTCAAAACATCAGATACTGGAGCAAAGAAAATGAACACAGATTTGTATCTACAAGGACTCAATACCCTCAAAAGGTAAACGTTTGGGCGGGTATATTTGGACATATTATTGGACCTTTTTTCTTTGAATCACAATTTGGGAACAGAAACTTTTTTTGAACTATTACAAAATCAATGGGCGATTGGAAGAAGTTGCACCTGACAATCAAGACATTTGGTTTCAAATGGATGGTTGTCCTGCCACAATTCACAGGCAAGAGAATATGTTCAAAATGTTTTCAATGGACTCGCTATAGGACCAAATTACACCATAAATTGCCACTAGTCTCCTGATCTTTCGCTAAACGACGTCTTCCTGTGGGGTCATATCAAAAATGTTATTTATACAAATTTGAGTTATCAAAATTTAGAAGCATTAAAAGTTTCAATTTCAGCGGCGTGCGATCGACTATCGCATTTCAACTTCATAATGTAAGAACTGAATTTTATAACCGTTTAGGATATTGCTTAGCAGTAAACGGAAGTCTGTTTGAGCATCTAATTAAAAAACATTAGCTTTTAGTTTCAATGTGTTGTGCTAAAACGTATGTTTAGACAGTTTTTAAGTGTGTTTTTCACCTTCCTATAAAATTGTTCAATTATGTAAAAATCTCATAATGTCGTTCAATGTAATTACTTGTATTTATTAAATGATTACAACCATTATTTTCTCTTTAATACTGTAAAACATGTTGAAATAACTAATACAAAGTAAAACGTGAATTAAAAAGTTGACAAGACATTTTATTTATTACTGGTGGATTCATTAAGGTATGTAGCAGGTATGCAACGATTTTACAAATAGTTTCTTAAATAACTTTAATGCTTATCAAAAAAATTTAGAAGTGAGCAATTGTCAAGCCTTCAAAATAGTCTAATACAATTTTGTTGTAAATTCAATAGGGGAGCCAATATTTCAATGTATCAAAATTTACATGGGATTTCCTATGGCCAGTCTGGAGATGCACCACCCGGTAGGAGCTGTTGAGTAAGGGCAAGTTCTTTATTCCATCGATAAAAAGTACGCTGAATTTATGCGCTGAACGTCAAATGACGTCATGAGAAGTTCTGATGGAACAAATTAAAACGAAATGTTTAAAAAAGCTCGCTGTTTGTTCTGAAATTGTCAATTTTTAGCTGATTGTTGTGTTTTTCTTTCGTATTTATTTATATTTTTTTGCTCAAGTATTTTATAAACACGCTTTAATGGAATCCATCGGACTCTTCAGTGGTAGTTTAAAAACGGTTTGATGAATTAGCGCTTAATGCGCTGGATCCATCGATGCAATTAAAAACTTGCCCTAATTTGGGTGGTACAGTGACGCTTCGTCCCACTGTGCGACGGCTCACCGACTGTAGAGATCGAACGCTGTAAGAACAACACCGATACGTCACGGTCTCATATGGCAAACCCGTATAAAACCGTGACGTATCGGTGTTGTTCTAACAGCGTTCGATCTCTACTGTATACTCTAGCGTAAACTTTTTGATACGATTGTCGACGACGACCTTAAGAGTTTTCTGACGTCTGGAGAACGTCTAATACTAGTAGTCACTGTAACGTTGGCAAAAGGACGTCACTGAAACGTCCCCTATTGGTCACGTTGGTGATATTTTAGACTATTTAGACCAGGGGTCTCCAAACTACGGCCCGAGGGCCACATCCGGCCCGCGGACAGATTTTGTCCGCGATAATTTTTATAGCAAATTAAATTTAGTTTACTGAAGTATTCTAATTTTATGTTGAATAATTATTAATATGACTTCTACATTGATATGGTCATGGGCTAACTCCGCTAACTCATAACATTCTTGTAGGCTTATTGTTATTGTTTTTGTGATAAGTTAAAAAAACACAGAATTGTAATGAGTAAAGACATGTATAATATGCAGAAAATTTAACTTCAGTATATAATAACTAACAAATTATTGAAATGAATCCAACTAACATTTTATACATTTTAAATAATCACATAACTTATAACAAACATAATGACATATGAAATACTAATGAGATTTATGTAATTAGATTTTCCACTGACAATAGTTTGTAGTTGTGGACTAATTTTACTTGTACCAATTATTAAAAGAGATTTAAGATGCTCATCAGTTAATTTCGATCTGTAAACATTTTTTGTGTACTTCATTTTGAGAAGGTTTTCTCACACAAATAAGTAGTACCAAAAACAGAAAACAGACCACGAGCAAATTTATGCAAATTATCAAATTGTGTCAGTGGAAGACTCTTATAAAATTCCAACAAAGATGAGTTTTGATATTTGTTCTTAATTATATCACTGCATTGTAGATCAATCATTTCCATTTGAAGTTTCGGGGCTAGGGTTTCAATGTCAGTATCAAAAGGATTCTGAAAAATCTTAATTTGATTCGCAATGGCATCAAAGTCCGAGAAACGAGTATCAAAATTTATCTTCAAAGCACTCAAAGTTTCGATTGCAAAATCGATAGGAAACTCAGTCTCAGTAGTGTGGCTGAATATTTCACATGTTTTAAAATGTGAAAAACATTTACTTCGTAGTTGTGATTGAAACAGTCTCAATTTCTTCCGGAATGATTTGATATTAGTGTATAAATCAGGAAGATGCTGGTTTTCTCCTTGCAATCCCAAATTCAGTTCGTTCACATGTTTTGTCAAATCAACATAGAATGCTAACTTCCACAGCCATGCGTTGTTTTGTAATTCAGTAAGAGGGCGATGCTTTTCATTCAAAAATTTCGATCACTCTCGAAGTTCAAAAAAGCGCTGAAGGACTTTCCACAACTAAGCCAGCGTACGGCAGTATGATAAGGTAAGTCAGTTTCTCCAATCTCTTCAATAAATTGTCGGAATTGTCGGTGATTCAGCCCAAAAGATCTGATAAAATTAACAGTTGATATGACTGGTTTCAGAACGTCAGACATATCCAAACATTTTCCGCACAAAGACTGTTGATGAATGATACAATGTAAGACTAATGGTTTTGAACCACCGTCATTTTCTACAGCCTTTGACACAAGAGCGACCACTCCTTTATCTTTCCCACTCATGGTTTTGCCTCCATCAGTTGTAATACATTTCAAGTTTTTCCATCGAAGGTTCTTTTGATTAATGGCCATTTCAACTCCTTTAAAAATATCTGTACCAGTAGTTGTGCAGTGAATACTATACATATCAAGAAGTTCTTCGTGCACTTCATAGCTTTTATCTACTCCTCGAATATAAATCAACACTGAGCAGTATCTGACACATCCGTTGACTCATCCAAGGCCAAAGAAAACCACTCAAAATGTCCATTTTTGTCGAACAGTTGAGAGGATATATTTTCAGCGATGTTTTCTACCCTTCGAGCCACAGTGTCTGCTGACATACTGACAGTTTTTAATAAATTTACCTTTCAGGGCACATTTCTTCGGCTACTGCAATTATGCATTCTTTGATCATTTCTCCATCGGTGAATGGTTTTCCACGTTTTGCAATTTCAAGAGCCACACGAAAGCTGGCACGAGTTGCAGCCTCTTGTTCAGTTTTGAGTTTTGTAAATGAAGATTGCTGCGATTTCAATCCGCGCTGCATAGCTTCGAATTTTTCTGTCCGAAAACTTCCTGTATATTTTGAGTAATTTTGAAAATGTTTTGTTTCATAATGACGTTTAATGTTATATTCTTTGAGAACGGCTATGCTTTCATTGCAAATCAAACATAGCGCCTTGTTACTGGACTCAATTACGAAATACTGAATGTTCCACTGATCTTTGAATTTTCTGCATTCACTATCAATTTTTCGCTTCTTTTCCATACTACTAATTCACACACAAAAGCAACAATTCAAATCAAAATACTGTTATAAAGATGTCCTAAACTTAAACACGCACAAACACGTTTTAAGGAGGTATGCAATATTTTATTTAACAACAGTGTCATAGGAACTGACTTGTGGTTGCGCCACTAGCCTTCTTATATATTCCAATTACTGCCATCTAGAAGTGAGTGGAAGACACCAGAACTTTCTCGAACCAACGAGATTATTCTGTACGTGCTATTAGCGCCATCTGTTAGCGATAGAAGGTACTACCTATTTCCGCTTGTGTCCACCAGATGTCGTGTCACGTTACTCCTCATGGCTCGTACTCTACGACTAATCTAGAAATTACAGATTTTAAACGTTGTATACTTTTTCGGACTTTTTTTTTCATCAGTGGACTATTTCACTTCTTACCACCGGCAACAATGATAATATGGTTTTGGCCCTCGGAACTTACTGGAGTAATCAGTATGGCCCTAAGGCTGGAAAGTTTGGAGACCCCTGATTTAGACCAACCCATGCCACATGGACGTCATATTCGACGTATGCTACCTAGGATGCTCAGTTTGTAGTATTATCAGTCTTACCATTTCCATCTACACGTCGGTTTGGTTCATGCCAATGCCATCCTGCCATAAAGTTATCGTCGTCTCTGGTATCTGCACCGATCATCTGCCACTCCCATTGTCCTTTCCCATTGTTTCCTCTCTCGTATTTTCCCCCTAACCAGTAACCAGCTAAAATTATAAACTATTTAATAGGCAAAATTATTAAAATAATTAAATTATTGTATATAATATTATTTTTGCTGTCATAAATTTCATTCGATTTTTGGTAACTTCCTATGTATAAAGATATGTATAATAAGACAAGTAACTACAGTCAAAATTCTATCATCTGAAGGCCTATATTGTCTCCAAATTTATAATATGTGCAAACAAAGGATGTATTCAAAATAATAACTATCCTTAGTCCATCTATATCGCAAATATTTATTTTTATTAATTTAATGTATAATAACTACGCTATTTCAAAAATGACAGTAACTCACACAAAAATTTTATACTATCCCTTTAGGGCTTATATCTGTTCAAATTTATAATATGTGCAAACAAAGGATGTATCTAAAAGATACTAACCTATCCTTAGTCCATCTATATCAGAAATATTTATTTTATTAATTTGAAGTTGTATAATAACTACGGCTGTTTCAAAAACTGACAGTAATCCACAAAAATCTTTATAACTATCCCTTTAATGCTTATATCGTTTTAAAATTTGGAATATGTGCAGACAAAGGATGTATCTAAAAGATACTAACCTATCCTTAGTCCATCTATATCAGAAATATTTATTTTATTAATTTGAAGTTGTATAATAACTACGGCTGTTTCAAAAACTGACAGTAATCCACAAAAATCTTTATAACTATCCCTTTAGGGCTTATATCGTTTTAAAATTTGGAATATGTGCAGACAAAGGATGTATCTAAAAGATACTAACCTATCCTTAGTCCATCTATATCAGAAATATTTATTTTATTAATTTGAAGTTGTATAATAACTACGGCTGTTTCAAAAACTGACAGTAATCCACAAAAATCTTTATAACTATCCCTTTAGGGCTTATATCGTTTTAAAATTTGGAATGTGTGCAGACAAAGGATGTATCTAAAAGATACTAACCTATCCTTAGTCCATCTATATCAGAAATATTTATTTTATTAATTTGAAGTTGTATAATAACTACGGCTGTTTCAAAAACTGACAGTAATCCACAAAAATCTTTATAACTATCTTAGGCTTATATCGGTTTAAAATTTGGAATTTGTGCAGATAAAGAATATATCTAAAAGAAACTAATCTTGTTAGACTTTACTTACATGTTTCATCTTTCGGTACTAACCCATTGTTACGGATGTAGTTTATAAGGTTTTTGTGTTCCTTGTAAGTTAAAATATAAGCTAAGGAGTTGCCTTCGTCTGTACAAAAATCGTTCGCATCGTGCCATGTTTTCTAAAACCAATTTTATTAAAAATGTACAATATCTATCACCTAACCATAGACGTATAAAGGAATAGACTGTTGATTCTATACTCGTAAATTGGCGTAAGAGAGATAGATATATAGACGAGACGTCGTTCGGTGGGCGGGGCAGGCTCTCTCCCTGTTGATTGGTTGTAACTGACGGTGGGTAAGCCTGCGCCCCTGAATGACTTCTCGTCTATTTATCTCCTTTTTTGTAAAAGTCAACTCCCGCGAATGAACTTTGCAGTCTATCCTTTACACGTATACAGTGTGTCCCAAATTGGTCGGGAATGTATGGGGAACTTGGAAACCACGATAGATAAAAAATCGGTTAAATGGGGAAAGTTTTGGACAATTATGTTAGTAAGCTAATCCCGTTTACTGCATGGCTTTATCTATTTAGGTTTTTGAGAAATTTTGAAAAAACCTTAAACATGCATTTTTGAAAATTTTTCAAATCTGTAAAAACTTCTTCAAAGCAACTTTTTTCGTAGAATATGACCGAGTAGTCAATTTTTATTTTCTACGTTTCGGGTTTTTAGAATCATCATCAACTTTATTTTTTCATATGGATGCCATATTGGATTTTTACGCAGCCAAATAGTGCTTTTTATTCTGATTTTAACAATGTATAACATGTTATAATTTAAGAGTTTATAACCTCATTTATTTCAAAAAACAAATATTTTCTCAGCTGGCCTTGATTCCGGCGAACGTCATTTTTTTTAAAACAATAAAATATTAGTAATTGGCAAAATAGATAAGCTGAACAGATATTTTACAGAAATGGGTTTCGCGAACATAGCTATAACGTTAATACCGTGTTACAACAAAACTACACGTAACAAGTTAATTGAAACAAGTGAAAACAAAAACAATGAAAAGTGGCTAAACTAATATTCCTACTAAAATGAAGATGTAAAATAACGACCTAAAATTTAAAATATTGTCCATATTTCTCAACATATTAACGATATTTTTTAAATAATCCTAACTACCCTATGAATGGTTGACTTAGGTATGTGGAATTCTCTATCAACATCCCTGGCTGAAGATGTTGGATTTTCTTTAAAATGTTGGTTAACTTCTTAGGTCGTGGTTTTTTAAAACTTCTGAATTTCCAAATTTGTAACCAGTTTTCGAAAGTATGTTATTTTAGGATGCTGCCTTGCAGGAAAATTGTCGAAATACGTTTGCGCAGCTATATTAACATTTCTATTGCTTTGGAAATAACGTTGCAAAATATAAAGTATTTTAAATAGTTAACCATTTCACAAACTTGAAAAATTTTTACCCGAGTAACTGATAATGACGCTTTTGCCGGAATCAAGGCCAACTGAGGAAATATTTGTTTTTGAAGTGGTGAGGTTATAAACTCCTAAACTACATTTTACATTGTTGAAATAGGAATAAAAGCATATTTGGCTGCAAAACATGGCGCCCTAAAAGGAAAGTTGAATGATTCATCATTACTTTATATACGCCATTACATTTTCTTGTAACACGTATTAACGTTATAGCTATTGAACATTTCTGTAAAATATCTGTTCAGTTTCTATTTTGCCAATTACTAATATTTTATTGTTTACAAAATGACGTTCGTCGGAATCAAGGCCAACTGAGAAAATATTTGTTTTTTGAAATAAATGAGGTTATAAACTCTCAAATTATAACATGTTATGCATAGTTGAAATCAGAATAAAAAGCACTATTTGGCTGCGTAAAAATCCAATATGGCGTCCATATGAAAAAATAAAGTTGATGATGATTCTAAAAACCCGAAACGTAGAAAATAAAAATTGACTACTCGGTCATATTCTAAAAAAAAAGTTGCTTTGAAGAAGTTTTTACAGATTGAAATAATTTTCACTTATAAAAAAAAATACGGCCGATTTTCGAAAATGCATGTTTTAGGTTTTTTCAAAATTTCTCAAAAACCTAAATAGATAAAACCATGTAGTGAACGGGATTAGCTTACTAACATAATTGTCCAAAACTTTCCTCATTTAACCGACTTTCTATCTATCGTGGTTTCCAAGATCCCCATACATTCCCCACCAATTTGGGACACACTGTATGTATCTAACAATATCTACTTACTCTTTCTTGATAAACATAATACTCCTCAGGGAGCCACTGATACTGGTAACAATAAATCTAAAAATCGAATAGTTATTTTTAAAAACACTATAAACTCCCCCTTCCATTATTTGGCTATCAAAAATCGAAAAATTGAGATTTTTCTATGTTTTTTTATTATGTGTTTATTGATGATAAAAAATTGATTAATTCTGATAAATCAAAATTTACATGACATTTTGGCCTTTAAAAATCAAAAATAAATTGATAAATTGTTACAACGAAATTTTTATCTCCGAATTTTTAAGGATATCTTTTATTTTTTTTGTTTTTTTTGAAAAATACGATACATGAAAAAATGAAAATTAAAGTATATATGTTACAGGAAAACTAGATTGTTAGGGATACTTGACTCTGCCTAGGAAGTACCAGTAAAAGTTGATTTAGAATAAGCAGATCAACTTTACCTATAGGGGAGTGATTTCGTGAGTCTATCGTGTCGTTTTTTTTTTTTTTTTTTGGCGTAGAACCAGGTCAAACCAGTTAGGTTCCTTTGAGTATGTCACCGGGCATATGAAATTGTATTTTACGACATTTTTTTGTGGTCTTGAACTTTTTAAATTAATAAAAAGTAATTTTTTAAATTAAAAAAATATATATTTTTTTTTCCCTTTCCACCGTCATAACTTTAAAACTATCAAAGATACCAAAAAAATTTTGTGTCAAATTTAAAGCTCAAACTGTAGCGCTTTTAACCCTTATAAACTGTTTGGGCACAATTTGCACTTTCATGCCTTTAAAAATCAGATAAACTAAAATATATATTTTTTTTATTGAAATTTTCACCAATCGATAAACTTTTTATTTTTAAAAATATTTTCATACATGCAGCGAAGAAAATATAGCCAATTAATAACAAAAGATTTTGAAAAAAAAAAAAGGCCCGGGACAAAAAATCCCTAGGCAAATGAAATCATTTTAAATTTTTGCTTTTAAAATTTCAGACAGTGGTGCATGGGTCCTTCAAATTATTGTGACACTAAACTTAAATGCGATACTTTTAATATTAGGAAAATGTGTTTTTGCGACAATAGAAAAAATAAAAAGAAGAAAAGTTAAATAAAAAATCTGTTTAAACAAGTAATTTAAATATTATTATGTACCTACATAGTATAGTTGGTACCTTTATATTAGTTTATATTTTGTACTGAAACAAAATACGAATTTCAATTTTATCCTTATAAATCACGTTTAGGGTATTTATTTTTTTACATAGTAATGAATCTTTTTAGGTAGTAGAAAAGCTACCTATCAAAAAAGTAATAAAGCTGCCAGGAATAGAAACGACATTTATATGATATCTAAATTACGTGGCTATAAAGATTTATTTGCGTTTGATGAGAAATATCATAAATTATGGTACAGCCACTACATTTCTGAAAGAAACATAAAATCGCACAAAAATAGGAAAACGGTTTCCGAACCTACCCGAAAATAGTTCGACAATATCTACCTTTTCTGCAAGTATTGGTAGTGATGTTCAGATAGATCTTTTACTTCCTAAAGAAATGTCCAAAATTTAAACTTTATTAAGAGCTGCTGCACAATACGTAGTACAATGGCTTTATGTCAACCCAAAATTGATTTCCAACATGTACTTGTGTGAAGGAAGGACTAAATGTTGTAAGGAGTGTAAATTTCGTTCCTGCAATACCCATTATTAAAGAATTTAAGGCAGAAATGGATTAAATTTACGCAAAATGCTACTAATGAAGCGCCAAATAACTACTTACATATTACATTTTTGGTCTGTAAAAAAATCACCCACGGAATTGGACGATTTTTAAATTTGCAATGTAAAATATACTTTAAGTATTATTATTTAAGGCAAAAATGTTTAAAAAAAATAATGAAGTTTTGAATGTAAATCAAAAAAAATAACGAATCCCGTGGGTTGGTTTTTTCTTTACCAGAAACCAATAAAAAAAAGTTGAATAAACCTACTCATTAGGGTGGGTAATTAATAACAATAATTGATATTTTTGTATGGTTTTAAAAATCTACCCACCTGTTTTGGATATTTAAATTTTTTTTTTTTCTAAACAACTTAAGCCAGCCCTTAGATCTGCGTTTAAACCTGTTGATACAAACTTTAACTACCTACTACACCCTTCCACCGGACCGTAAGATCTTTGTAGTCGGCCGGCTCCTACCAAGCGCGCAAAAATATGACTTTGGCCGCTATAAAAATATCACTGACTCAATACTATAAAAGGAATCTAAAATTTTTGTTTTAAAACTTTTTTAAACATTAGCTACAATTTGTACGCGGCATGTATGTATAAATTTTCAATAATAAACTTTTTTCTCGATTGCCTAAAATTACGCTAAAAAAAATAACAATTTTGAGTTTCGTACTATTTTAAAAATTTAACAAAAAATATCAGCTTCAAGTGGGACGCTGTTTGAAGCGCTATTGTGTCTATTTTTAATCTAAAAAAAATTAACTTGATGCATGAATATTATTAAAGATATAGCAGTGGAGAAGTTAAAATACGTGTTTTATTGAAAACTGAATTTTTTTGAGTTTTTTCGAAATAAAAAAACTCTCGACCACTAAAAAATGTCGTAAAAAGTGATTTCGTGTACACGATTACCTTATTAAAGAATCCCACTAAGTCTGGTTTGGTTCTACGCCGGTTTTTTTTTTCTCGATAACTAAGCGACTTTTCTTCCAAATTTTACTCCACTACTAGGAAGAGTTAACTATACCTGCTGTGATTTAGTAAAAGTTTATTTTCCCCAATTATACTTTAGACGTGATAAATCACTAAAAGTGGGAACTAAACTGAAATAAGATGTTCCTTTATTAATAAATATTTCTTAAAAAACGTTTATAATATAAAGGTTTTGATGTTTTATTTGTCTTTTTTAGATAGTAGACCGTTTTTCCTTGCAATAAGTCAACTTTCACTAATTTAAGGCAGTAAGCGTATACTTTTCCTAGATATAGTCATCTCGGACTAGTAAATGTTGATTGAAATTTAGCACTTCTTGCTTTTAATTAACTTTTACTAAAAAGACCAGTAAGTCAACTCTTACTGAAGAATCTACTTTTCCTGTATAGTCTGTCTCAAAGTATATCGTTATGGCTTTCGAAGGACCATACCCCAATAAACCTTTAACGATTTTATTACCTATTGTTATTGGGTAAGCCCATTTGTTCATAAGAGCAGGGGTGGGCCAGGTATTTCTTGAGTATTAACCATTAGGCATATAAATATTTTGGCCAATATTTTAGTGGCAGTGTTGAATAACCGCTTTTACTGTGCGTTTCGAAAAAGTTGGTTTACGAGAATATAACCTGTCGCGTCGAAATCATTTGTCATTAGATGCAAAAAGGTTGTGAAAAATGTGTATGAAACTTTAATCAGTAGAGGTCTAATTAAACAAGAACTTTAAAAGAAACCTGTCTACTTACAAAAACTCCAATATCATCGATAAGGGATATTATTTTAGTGAAAATTGAACAAAAGAAAAAACCTAGTGATTTTCAATCTCACCGTATAGACAATGGTGATCAGGACCTAATAAGAAGAAAAATATATTGTCTTTATGAAAGCAGAGTTATTCCTACCTTGGATAAACTGAAAAAGAAGCTAGACGAAGACGAAACCAAAGCCATAATTTACCTTGATGAAACATGGTTCGATACACACGACACAGTATCAAAAGGATGGGTTATTCAGTCAAAATTGTCAGACGAAAGCACCTTCAAATAAAGGAAAACGCATTACCATAATACAGCTGGTTCAGAAGACGGATTTGTCCCAAACTGCTTGCTGTTGTCTGAAAAAGAATTATTAAGGATTCTAGCTTGGATTATCATGAGGATACAAGTGCAAAGATTAAAAACAGGTTTTGTCATGGATAACCAAGCTACCACAGCCGTCTGCTCACAAAGCACCAGCTTCATCAAGTTCAAAAACTGAAATCCAGGAATATTTGTTAGAAAATGATATTTATTTTGAATTTAGTTACAAAAAAACGCATCTTCTGGAAGTCCTAAATTCATATGCAATTAAAAAACAATATGTATGTGATAATTTGGCTGAACAGGCTGGCATACTGTCTTTACGGCTTCCTCCGTATCACTGTATGTTTAACCCATAGAGCCTTGGTGGAACCAAGTAAAATCAAGGATCAGAGCAGAAAATGTTACACCTACTTTAAGTCCCAGGTGTTAAATAAGAAGCGGAAAAATTTACTACAGGACATTATAAAAATTGAGGACTCTTACAATAAATTTCTATCCAAAACAACATAAATCCTATTGTAATTAATTTCAATGATGACTCTGATAGTTAAACAGAATTAGATTTAGATATTTAGATTAAAGATTAATTATGTATGGATAATGCAGTTATAAATTTTATTAAAACTTTGCATATATTTAATTCTTAATATAATTTTAAGATTAAAC
>JAHBCN010018532.1:0-17174 GCA_019359885.1 Listronotus oregonensis
TTGCAGCTCTCGACACCATCTCGAGCTGCAGACTTTATGCATCGTGCGACAAGAATGCACTTTTTGTACTAGTTACACAAATAGCTATTTAGACATTATTTTTTATAATTAATACGACGAAAATTTGGGACACAAAAAAGTTGTATTTTTAGTTACCTTAATCTCAAAAAATATCGCACTTTAATTCAGTTGCGTACATTTTTTGTCAAAATATTTAGTTAAAGATCTAATAATTTTAATCTTATAAAAGTTCCTTATTAGTACAAACAACGCTACCAAATTTTTAAATAATCGGTAGAAAGATATTTAAATTATTTTTCAAAAAGTGTTAATAAAAAAAATTAACACTCTGTATCCTGAGAACAATACAAATTATATTTCCCAACTTATGTTTGTGGATTTTTTTTTAATAAAATGACCTCTAAAGTCACCTTCGTAAATATTATCGCATCTTTTTTAAAAACTAAAACTATAACTAATGTATATAAGTAGGTATCAAAATATAATCAAAAAGCCAATCCAGCTGCATCATAAAACGCCGCTAAAAGGTAAAACTTGTTCCATCATTAACTTTTGAAAGTTAGTTTCGGAACTTGAAAATAAACTTTAATGATTTTAGCGAATAGCGATAAAGAAAGTTTTTAAATTATGTATGAAATTAATAAAATATTTTGTTTTATTTTTGCTTTTAATATAGAGTCTTTATTTAAAATAATTTTAAATTAAATAATTTGGTTATAAGTATTAACGCTTAGGTATTTTATTTTTTCGGAAAAAAATCGTAGATTCAAAACAAAATAATGAAAAATATAATAAATCTTTTTTTTTCTAAAAAGTAGTTCTTACATTTTACTATCCAGAACTAACGGAATTTGAAAAAGATTTTACAAATTATAACGAATCTTCATTTCAACATAACAAAGGTCCTGCACACAAGACTAGAAAAATCAATTAATATTTGAATGATAGATTTCGCATAGGTAATGCTGGATCTAACGTGGCTGCCAAGGTCTTCTGAATACTTCTTTGTGAGGCACTTTAAAAAAGAGAGGATATGAGGAGCAAGAATATGCTATTGTACAATTTAAAACAGAAGAGATATTTCTGGGGCTAATAATAATTTAATAAGACACGTGCGTTTAAGTATCCAGGAGGAAAGTCAGTGGCGGCCCTATACCAGATGTTATTGGCCTTAAGGGAAACACTTTGGTAAAAAAAATCATTTTGCAATTTGCAAAAAATTTGATTTTTTAGCAACGCTCCCAGAAAAAAATCTAAGTTTCAAAAGCAGTTTCAGTAGCAAATCCATAGTGTGGATACTCTAGGGTTGAAGGAACAAACAAAGTGGAAAGTTCGGAGCCTCTCAAGGTGAAGTGTAAAAGGATACATAAAAGTGGCACTACGTGTTGCTCTGTTGGAAGTTGAAAGAAAAAGAATTATATTGGCCAAATTTTCGGAGCAGAAGCTGTGAAAATACCTATATAAAAGTGACAGATACCTTACTGTCCGTCTGTGGGCAAAGGAAGGCAGCTTTTCTGTAAGCGTGCGATCATTAAAAAGACAAACAGCTCTTTTTTGAATGAAATCAATTGACTTGTAGGGGAGGCCATTCCCCGACATAAAAAACAATATAATACATGCAGGGTATACGGATTGTAAGGAGAGAAATATTTTCTGGCTCCAAAGAGGAACTCAAGTTGTTGTGAAGCTGCTGACACTATGGATGTAATCTGTTTATGCCAATTAAGGTTACCTCAAAAGTAACGCCAACAAAATTGAATTACTTTTTCTCTGCAGAACTTGGTGGCTCATATATAACGGATAGCAGACTTTTGTGACAGGGAACATGGGCGTGTTTTGAATACATTAAACTGGACAGGATTTTCGTTGCACTTTTAGGTTTTGTGAAAAAGATATCTGCATTACCCTGCGCTTGTTTTCAAAATCGGGCTTAGGCTGGCCTGATAAATTCTTTGTGAATGAGGGAAAATTGTTAATATAAAGCAGAAACAGAGTTGGTGCACCCCAACAATAATTTGGTTAAAGCTAGAAGAATGACCATCAACAGTAACTGATGTACGTCGATTAAAAAGGAAACTGGAGAGCCAAGAACAAAGCTTAGGAGAAAAACCGTGGAAAGAAAGTTTGTCAAGAAGCCCATCATGACAGATTGTTTGAGATAAAGGAAATAATATCCGCTCTGAATCTTTTGTGACGGAAGCCATACTGTCTGTAAATTAAAGTTCTGTGTTGTTCCAAATACTTTAGGATTTGGCAATAAATTATTTTTTTATAACCTTACAAACAACTTAAAGAAGAGATATAGGTCTATAATTAAAAGGAAGAGTTTTTGATCCTTTCTTGGAGACAGGTTGCACACGTGCAGTTTTCTATACCTCCGAAAAAATGCACATGTCATAAAGGATTCGAAAGGGCAGACTTAAGATGGGTGCAAGCTTAGGAGCCCATTTTCCTAAGACGATTGCTGGTATCCCATTTAGCCTGGATAATTTTTTGGTTAAATTAAAAATTTAAAGAAAAAAATAATTTAAAAAAAAATAGAAAAATTAAAATTAAGAGGAGAAAGCTTCGCTTTATCTGTTTAACCTTAAAAATTGTATTAGATATTTTATAGAGAACAGGGACAACTGTTGAAAGAGGGAGATTAACGGGAGGATAAAGGGAAAACTGGTAGCAAATTGTTCTGCAAATGGTGTGGTTTTTCTTTTAGAATTAGAAACAATTTTAATTTTAAAGATTAGGGGTAAAAAAGAATTTGTACAAAAGTTTTAACTGTTGTTTTTGACAAAGGGCTAGAAGGATTTTCTGCTATTCAAGCGAGACAAAACTTTATCTTTTATCCAATGGTTAAAACGGTCTTTGGCCTTTCGAGATAGTTTAATTATACTGATATCTTGCTTAGATGCGGCCTGTCAATTTTCGGGCCTAGGATTAAAAAAAACTTTTTGTGATCTTAGGTTTTTAAAATTCTGGCTTTAAGAACCACGGTTTGTGATTTGTAGGTTTGGCGTTCTTTTTGGTATGAGAAATATAAGACTTAATGTCCAGTTAAATTGTTTCGGTAGGTTGTTTAAAAATTTCGAAACGATCGTGAGTGAAAAAGCAGGTAGGTGGCAAAAAAATATCTTAGACCATCACAGTTCGCTCAGTTGTAGTGCCAGACGGTGCATGGTGGCATGCGTTCAGTTGCTCTAGAATCTGTAGAGTATGATACAGTGGCCAAGCCATGATCTGAGCGACCAAGGAAAGCAGTAACTAATGCTATTAAAATTTAGGGTTGGAAGTAAAAACAGATCAAGGGGGTGTAAAGCATGAGTGGGATCCCTAGGGAAGTAGGAAGGTTCTATAATTTGATTGGTGAGCGAGTTACTAATTGCGAAGGTTTTGGCTGCTCTGCTTTGAGTGCCAGTTTTTGTAGAACTTTGCCAGTTCTTGCTGTGAACAATATAATCCACGAGGACGAATGGAAACTGAGAAATAATAGTGTAAATCTTTATTGAAAGTAAGTCACAGAACTCGGTTTTGAAATTGTCAGATGGGGAAAGATATAATACAGCAGAAAAATTTTGTTAAAGATCTAAAGGCAAGTTGTGGGATTTAGAAGAACAAAGTTTATGTTGGAGGTAAGCCAACATATGTTTAAAAATGAAAATAAACTTTTCGAGGGTGGCTTTCCAAATACACCCTTTACCCGGAGATCTAATTGACGGGGTATTTTACCTCCGGGATACTTTACTTTCAGGTGTGCCATCATCATTATTTTAAAGTTCAATGATAGGGGAAAAAAAGAAAGACGAGGAAGAAGAAAAGCTGACTGACCCACCCAGAACTTAAAACGTCCGACTTAAGAGCCTTTTAAATGGCAAGTTAGGTAGTACCGCTTTAGGCGACGAAAAGTTTTTCTGCCACCTGCTAAATGTTACTATTTAACCCCGGTAACTCGGGTCCGTAAAAGTATCAATTCCCAAAGTAGCTTGACGATACCATGCTACTCCCGCAGGGGGTGGCATGTTATCGTATGGTTATAGTGAATAATAAATGATTAATACAAATAATAATGGTTAATGGTAAATAATAGGTATGAATAAGATACATTATTGAGGTAAAATTGCTACTTAAGAGTGTCCACACGACTTCGTTTTTTAGTATATACAGGGTGTTTCTTTAATGTTGCAAAAAAATTTTACAGACAAACTCGTTGAATAAAACTAAAAAAAAAGTTCCTATAAACATATGTCCCAAACTTCTTAACTTTTAAACTATGGGGTGGTAAAGTTTCAAGAAAAAAAGTTGAACTATTTTATAAATGTGGATACAAATGGAAGGATGAAATTTAGGATAGATATTTATATTTTTCAAGGTTTATATTTGTAATTATCTGCTTCTCTGGAAAAGGGTTGAAATCTGTAACCCTAAATATTTTTTTCCATTGTATATTTTTCTGGTATTGGAAATTTGTAATTTAAAAATAGTTTGTAAAGGCCTTACTTAATTAAAAGCTTTTTTGTCCCGTAAATTTTCTGTTCGTAGATTGTGCTGTTTTTGATAAAAAAAAAATTCTGCAATACAAAATTAGCAATACAAATAAGCAATATAAAATACAATGGCATAACAATTACGGGTGGCAGGTTACAGATGATTACAAACATTGATGTAAAAGAGCCTTAAGAAATATAAACATGTATCCAAATGTCGTGCGACCATGTTTATCCACCTTTATAAAATAAAATAATTTCATTTATTTACTATTTTTTTTGCCCTGTAGTTCATAAGTTGAGAAGTTTAGGACATATATTTATAGGATTTTTTTATATCTTTATCCATCCTATTCGCCTGTAACATTTTTCGCAATATTAAAGAAACACCCTGTACATAAAAACCATATTCAGCGAGGCAGATAATTTTTTTAGATTGCATCCTATAATCCCGCTAAAATTCAACACGTATTCCATTACTTACCCTCCCAAATTAACGCCGACACCTGAAATAGGCTTCAATAATTTTAAGGGATCGATGAACAAAAATTTTCCAATCATGTATGAAATCGAGCCTCCCTTTGCTTTTAGGCTAATAACGTAATGGCGTGGCAACTTTAAACTTTACGCGAAGCTGTTTTAAAGCATAATTTAAAGCGACTGACGTGAATTAGGCTATCTGGATGAGTTTTATGATGTTTTTATATTTAGTGGAAAATATATCAATATTTTATACATGGAAAAATTTTGAGGCGTTATTGGTAAAAAATAAACTGTACATGTAAAAAGTTTTGTAAAGGCATGTTTATCAGTATTTGCTCCGTACTTTTCTTATCGTATTTTGTTGGAAAGGACGCTTTCAAAACATGTTTTCTTAAATAATAAATTTTCCTGATAAATTTCTATAAGCGTAAGTCGGAATAACGAATAATAAACAAGGGCCTTAGACTTATAACTTTAATAAATGTTTTTAAAATTTTAACCACTCAAGAATAATAATTAAGAAAGATGCACACTCGTCAAAAACCACAATAAGCGGCAAAAATCTATTTGTTTAGTGCCTCTTCCCGCACGTCTCTGTAAAAATAGTTCATATAAAAAGCATCAGTTCAAATCAAACCTGTTAAGCTGCTTTTTATGTTATTTTTTTTTCTCAAAGAATACCGAGTTGTTATTCTTATTCTAATCCCACCATACAGGGTGTCCGGAAATACCGTTCGAGTAATTCTAGGGGTAATTCTACATGTTAATTTATGAAGAAAACTTCATATGAGAGGAGGCCTCGATTTAATTTGTTCACATTTTTATTAAAAGTCATATTTTTGCAGTTTTCTTTTAAAATTTTTATTTCGCGGTATAAATGTCAAAAAAAGGTATTTCTGTAGAAAACCTGACAAGCCAGCCGTTTTCGAGAAAACACTCTTAAAAGAAAATAGTACATACATGGTCGCCCAATAATAATAAAAATTTCTACATCAAAGTTGGCTTATGTCGGTTGAAAAAAGGTGTAGTTCAAGTTTTGGTAAAAGAATTTAAGGTTAAAAAAAGTTTATTCGATTATTACTGTGTTTAAAACAGCTTATTAAAAAAAATCATTGTCCTTGCCTAAAATGCCGAATATTTTTTAGCTTGATCGACTATTTTCTTTGAGGAGTGTTTTCTCGAAAACGGCTAGCTTGATAGGTTTTCTACAAGAATACTTTTTTTATGTCATTTATAATGAGGAATTAAAATTTCTAAAGAAAACTGAAAAAATTTGACGTGTATTAAAAATGAAACAAATTAATTAAATCAAGCCCTCCCCTGTCGGTACGCCCCTGACTAAAATAATAATTAAGTAAAAACACTGAAAAGTACCCACTATTAAAAGCAATTCATATGCCAAAATTTAGATGGCTACTTAAAACGGTTCCAGAGATATAAAATAATTACCTATATCCCGGTGCAAGTTTTGAATTGCCATAGCAACCCTACAATGCATTTGCGGACCTATGTTCATATAAACTTTTCTTCTTAATTTAACATATAGAATCATCCCTAGAATTATTTAAACGGTATTTCCGGACACCCTGCATAATATTAACGCAGGTGGTCGCAGCTAGAATGTTTTTGTTTATTTACAAGATGAAAATATTTATCTATACAACTTTCAGCCCACCGAAAGCCGCCGATAAAAGTAAATTCATCAATGTTTTCCACTATATTTTCTCGTAATCATTTTTTTTAACCTTTTTGTTTTGATGAATTTTTAATTTTTATTTACCGTGCAATATATATGTTAAAGGTGTGAACAACCAATCAGATATAACTTTTATATTAAATTTAAGTTTCCATTATTGAACGTATGAATTAAAACTGAAGTTTAAGCCGCACGTCCAAAAAAGTAAAAATTATTGTTATTATTGTTCAACGTTCTTGGAGTATTTTTGTTCATACGCAATTTTTTCAAATTTTCTTATGAAGGATGTTTCTACATTTCAAGGAATAAGTAATAAAACATGAAAAATTTTTATGCTCAAAATTTAAAATGGCTAATTTTTCCACCCTTGAACCACTGTGCGGTGCGAATTAAGCATGCGATATTCCTACTTGAACACAATCCTGTGAGAAAAAGCGCTTCCAGGGCTTAGATTGGCAGCTAAAGACCTAATACACAGACCCAGTGCTCTATTAATAGGTCATTATATTAATCACCGGCACCACAATTTGGCTATTGCGATATAAGGGTAACAGAGATAGATCTAGAAGTGGGGTTAGCCACAGGGTGCACGTGCTGCAATTTACAGGGGCAGCTCTAAGATTTTCAAAATGTTTTATCTAAAAAGTGAGACATGGGAGCTACACTTAATATACATAAGATGCTATTAGCCTTAAAGGAAACACATTTTGTTTAAACCGAATCCCTCATTTGTATTTTTACCGTGAATTTGATTTAATTTTATCGTCAAATTCAAAATTTTGCAAAACGACCTATGTTTTTCTAAAAATCAAAGCCAGCTTAAATTTTCTCACTCAAAAATTTTTCTATGCAAATATTTTAGATGCCTGTAATTTTAAGAAAAACGCAGATATTTTAGCGAAATTTAAGATTTGAAAATAAAATTTTATTTAATTCTCGAAAAAAATACAAATGGGGATTTTAAAACTTGGATTTTTTTTTTAAATAAAAATTTTATTTACCAAAATGTTCTTTTTAAGGTCAATATAATCTGGTATGTATTTGGTGTGAGTCCCATGTCTTACTTTTTGTATAAAATGTTTTGAAAAGTCTAGAGCAGGACTTCCCAACCAGGGGCACGCCCCTCTAAGGGGGCGTAGAAAATGTCAGGGGAGCGTAATAGGTACGTTTGCATTTTAAAAAAAAATATTTAACGCATACCTAGGCATTATTTAACTGTTCCTAATTGCCATTCAATCGCTGCTATAGTCGGTTATTATCACAAGGTCCTTTATTCCATATAGAAGGGTGCTGGTTATTAAAAGACAACATGTTAGCTCGCCTTTATGAATTAAGAAAAGAGGTCATCTACTTGAATTCAAAGAAAATAATCATTTTTTATAACTATTCAAAAATGAAAAATTTAGTGGAAGCTAGCATATTTGGCTGATATATTTGAAGCCCTAAATCGGCTAAACTTGGAACTTTAGGGCAGAAATGACACTTTAATTAGTAACCGTGATCATATTCAAGGTTTCATATCAAAGCTTCAACTTTGGAAAAATAAGTACCTGCTGAAAATGTACTTCCTTTTTTCGGGTTTTTTCAAAAAAGGGAAATTTTAAATTGAAATAGAAACTCATTTACAAGCGATGGAAAACGACTTTCACCGATACTATAGAGATGTTAATATCGAGTCACCAATATGGCACATGACCAGAATCCCATTTGGTTGGTGTCGATGTCTTACAATAAACTAAAGAGGTTTAGAAAAAAATTCTAGAAATGAAGGCTGACTCGACCATTAAGGACAACTTTGATCTCTTGACATTAAAGAAATTTTGGATCAAACGATTCCTTGTTAATCCGAAAGTTGCTTCTCTTGCTTTAAAAATACTTTTCCGTCCACTTATTTATGCGAGACAGGTTTTTTAGCTCTAGTTTTATTAAAAACTAAACATCAAAATCGTCTTGCCGTCAATAGCCATTTAACTATAGCTCTAGCAAAGACTAAACCCAGAATCGACCAACTGGTACAGAGCATGCAAGCTCAAGTATCTCATTAGTACTTTAAAAGTTTTTATTTATGTATTTTAAAATTACTATCAAAATTTTTATACATTATCTAATTATAATTTAAATAAATAAAAAATAATAATAGAATAATATGTATAATTAAAAGAAAACTAAAAATGTAAATGTAAAAGTAATTAATGATTAAAAGTGTACCTACTTTTATATTAAAGATCCAAGATAAATAAATAAGTTGTATCTGCATTGTACCTATTTAAAAGTCAAATAAATAATTTAGTTTTTAATTTTTATTAAAATTTAATTAAGGAGGGCATGAAAATATATTTTTTTGGGTCGGGGAGGCTTGGCAAAATAAAGGTTGGGAAACCCCGCTCTAGAGAGACTAACACTCACGCCAAGCAAAGTCATACGATAGTAATCGGTCGTATAATAATATATAGAAAATATTGATTTTCGTATTACAGACAAATCGCAGACAAATAGGCAAAAGCTTGCATATCAATTTTAATGCAATAGAGTAGGATACATCATATGGTACATGACCCCAGATTGAAAAGAGAACGACAACATTTTCCCTTTTTCCACCTCCAATACGACGACGGACGACAGCGGTTCGTTGGCATATTGTTGGTTGAGGCATACAGTACAATCGTCCAACTTTTCCCTGCATCACTTAAAGCAATAGAAACATTGCATTATTCTGAGTGGATTACAATCTTTAACGTCCCGGGTCCGATTGCCGTCCGCTGAATGCCCGAATGCCCTGTCCGCTGTATTCCCCTCTTCTTGTTGGGCCGGTAGGAGGGGAATCGGCCACAGCATGTTTTCTGTCTATCTTTATTGCGCTTTGACTAATAAATTGACATCTCCTTTTATCTTACTAAAAATCTCTGCGTGCAAGAAATTGGTTTGCCAGTCGTGTATAGCCATAATCCTTTGTTACTTGAAATGGGAATGGTAGAATTTCAAAATTATAATTCTGCCTAAAAAAAGGCTGAATTATAGGGACCTAATATTAAGTCAAGATTTAAAATAGCAATTTAACAAACAAGGGTGCTAATAGGGGGTTAGGTTAGGTTAGGTTTAAAGTGAGTGGACTTTTTATGCCCTCCACTGCGACCGCTCGGTCTATTGTGGCTCACACCTTTTTATATTTCTCCCAATAGGATCAGACTTCTAATAAATCTGATAACAGATTGGGAGAGAGTTATTACATCTCCTCTTACTCATGTCGCTACCGGACACGAGCAAAATGTGTTCTGATGTGTTCTGGCGTCCCTGTCTCCTGGAGAGTATGACGAGCAGACAATTAGATCCGTCATGCACTTCTCTCCGGTCTAGTGACGTGGGTAGCTACCCGGTCCTTGTTACAGAAACCAGATGTTCCTTCTGAGGCCGCATCTCCGGCCTTACCCTATGAAAACGGTTCTATCTGCTTTCTGTTTAAAGCCAGGGAACCCTAAGCACCTGTTTGTTCGGGATGGAATAGCCCTTCCTCGTGAAACAGACGCCGGTGACTTTAGGGGCATCTTTCGAAACGGATTCACCTGTTTCGGTCGGCGCACCTTTGTCTGCTTGTGACCTTGGGTGGCAGCTCTCGAAACGGATTTATCCGTTTCGGTCAGCGCATCTTTGTCACTTTTTTCCTATGAAAGCGGTTCTGTCCGCTTTCTGTTTGGAGCTAGGCAAGTAATAGTTCACCCTGGAAGAGCTCCGCATTACCGCAGTAAGGCTAGATACTCTGAGAGGTCGCCCTGTATCTCAGAGGCACCGTTGGAGACACCTGTTTAAGACACAGGATGTTATTTACTCATCAGCACGGTATGGTAACACCTTGAGTTAAGCCTTGTGTTCATCTTGGCTTCAGATCACGTTCCATACGCTAGCCAAAAGAGTTGCCGATAACCAGCAACTCTAGCGTATGTTCCAAAAGATCCTACTGGGCCCAACCATAACAACGACGTGTGAACACAGCGGTGGGTAATAGGGGGGAATAATGATCAATGCCATTTTTAAAGCGCGAACCTAGCGAGCGTGTTAAGGGTTGAGATCATTAATAGACAAATAATGCTCGTTACAAAATTTTTCTCGTGATTGTTCCCTAACTAAATTGTGGAAATCATATTTTTTCTTAATTTTTTTTTAAGAATATATTTTATTGGTAGGCAACAAACCTTATAAATGTCATAAACTTTATATTCGAATGACAAGGTTATCCCACCTACAAAGCACAAATAAATAAGTAAAAAACAATTTAGAGTTTAAATATAAAATCACTTAACTATTTAACTATAGTATTTCCCTGGTAAATAAACTTCTAAATTATAATTATTTTTATCTGCCTTATTGCAATAATCTCGCTTTATTTTAAAAATATTACCACTGATTGTGCCTCTTCGATGCGTGTACTTTCTTGGTTAATATTTATTATTTTATTAAGTTGAAATAGTCTGGACTGCCTATACCTGCAATATTTAAAATTAATGACTAATCTAGCTGGTAAAATCTAGACATTATATTACTTTATAAGTAGATATGTCACCTATCAAACAGATTGTCCACCGTCAACTTGTGCTGCAGAAATAAATTGATTGATCTTTGAATTTGTTTTCGGATATCTTTTCTCATCTATCTTAAACATTTCTTAAACAATTATTTTTAAATACGTAGGTTGCTCCAGAAGTTTTTCAATGCGGAAGTGCTTATTAGGATTTTTCAAAATACGTGCCATCAGAATCTACACACTTTTGCATACGTATAAACCAACTACTTAACATCTCTTGCCATTTATCCTTTGAAACTGAAGCACATGCATTATCCCAAGCACGTAATAATTCCTCCTTAGTTGCGAATTTTTGGCCTTTTTATTTTTATTTTTTTTATACAAGGGAAAAGTCCGAAATCGCAGGCGCGAGGTCCGGGCTATAAGGAGGATGATCCAACATTGTGAGTCCCGATTGCGTAAAAAACTCCTGAGTCAAGCTTGTCGTGGTGGTAGTGCCAAGTACTCAGACGTTACTTTGGTCGCAATTCTTTCAGCTCATTTATAACTTGCGGTAAAAAAACGCCTGTGTACCAACCAGCGGTGACGGTTTTTTGTGAATTTAACACTACCGTTTTTATGAGACCTCTTTTAGCAAAGAATACTGCGATCATTCTCTTTTTAACTAATCTTTGTTGTTTAATTTTGGTCGGTGCTGGCTCACCTTTAAACACCTATAGTTTTGATTGAGATTTACTTGGATCGTCGAATAAATATAACCATGTTTCGTCGCCTGTGACGATTGAATCAACATCCTTTGAATGGCCAGAGTCATATTTCTTCAATATTTTTTCACACCAATTGACACGCGCTGCTCGCTGGCTTTTATCAAGGAAATGAGGGATTCATAAAGAACATAACTTTCTTACTTTTAAATCTTCATGCAAAATCGAATGTAAGATAGATGCACCAATACTTAGAATCTCTTGAAATTGTCTAGAAGTAATTCGACGGTTAGCTGTAATTATATTTTTAACTGCGGCAATGTTTTCTTGAGACCTGCTCGTCATTTGGCGGCCCGATCTTTCATCATCATCTAAACTGAAGATTCCTCGTTGAAATTCTTTATATCAACGGAATACGGTAGAGACAGAAGGACACTTATCGCCGAAAGTTTTAGAGATTTCGTCATGGTACTCTTGGTAAGATAATCCACGTTTGAAGTTATAGTAGAATATCACTCTGTAATCACGGTGACCGAAACAAGCCATTCTAACATCTTTTCGCTATTCATGTAACAAACAGACTGAGCACAGGAATAACCTGAGTATATGTTTTGACTTCTTTGTTTCTTTACTTATTAATGCGACCATTTAAACAAGTACAAGCTTGCTATGTTTCTCATATTGCAAGACTTATGGAGCAGTCTACGTAAATATGCTTTTATTTACTCATATTAAAACTACGGCTAAATGACAAACTGACGTATTCTGTTATTTTCTAACATTAAACATTGGACAAAATGTAGCAGTAGGTATTTTTTTTCACTATATAGAGATAATAAAGAGGAGAAATACATTCAGTGCGCACTGATTTTACCAAGGGTTTTTGCTAATAGTTTCAAGTCAGTTCAGAATATTTGAAATAATAAAACGTTTTTTATTAGTTCATGCGTAAATTGCATGTAAAATTTTATCTTTTCTATTAAAGCCTTCTTTGCCAGAGCCCAACAAAAGATAAACAGATCGACACATCGACGAAATTGGAAAACCATGTTTATTGTAATCAAGACGTAATTCTCTGTATTAAAACTCCAAGGTGCGGTTTTTTACTTTTCGGCAGAGTTAAAAATTTAAGTTACTAGCTAATTTGTGAGTAATAAAAGTCAGAGATTGCTTATTGGTTTTAATATACAGGACAAGTTGATAAATTAAGGCAGTGTGCAGAATTTAATATCAAATAAATATTGTCAATTGATCTGATTATTAATCGCTCTTGAGCGGTAGTCTCTAAACTTTATCGTTATAACAGACCATTTATAAGTTCTTATAAACTTTTTCGACTTTTCTTTTCTTAAATACTTAGAAAACTTTAAATCCTTCTACGTTTCAATCGACCACGAAAAACAAATTTTCGGTTGGTGGCACGTAATGTGCTATTTCCATGCGTTATAACGATTAAAGAAAATGTTGAAAGTCCTAAAATAAAATTTATAGGTTTTTAAAGCGCAAGTTGCCATGCCTTTTACCATGTTAAGCTTCTTAAATATATCGGTTCATTTGTAGAAGTTAAAACTCTGTATTTATCAAGCTTTTCAACGCCTTAACTTTAAACTTTTATGCCTTTTAACAAATTGAAAGAAGTCGCATTACATCTTTTACCGATTTATTCAAAAACTTACATAAAGTTTAAATGTATTAGGCTAATATTATACCGGGTGTTTCTCAAAAATGTTTTTTAGATAAAAAAATATTTTGTAGGATGAAAATATTAAATTTGGTACGTCAGTATTTAATATAAATATGCATGTTTTGTATTACTTTCGGGTTCACCGGAAATGACCGACTTTATGGTACCAAATTGTTTGCAACAAAATGCTTTTTGAGATATTTAATCGTTTTAATCAATTCACAACTTTTCGAATCAAAATATTAAAAAAAAAACATTTTACAGCAGAACTATCAAAACATGACATGAGGTATCGTTGTATTCAGAATGTCATATCAAAGATAATACTACTACGAATAGATGGTTCATTTAAATGGGGCGTTTTGAATCAGTTCGAAGATATCAATGCTTCCGTAAATGCGAATAAAATTAAGTCGGTAACCCCTGCCCCAGCGAAACAAACCGTGCGACATTGCCAATGTCTGTCGCTTGTACCTTATTCGGAACACGAAGTAGCGAAAGCGGGCGGCTAAACGGATTGTGTTTTTTCTAGTCGCGTTTCATCACGCCAATAGTAAAGGCCTGCCGGCCACACTGTTTAACTTTCGTTCAAGGATAGCGCGAAAATCTCTCGATGGACATCGGCTCGCGTTAGCCAAAGTCCATTAGGGGTATCAAAAATATAGCATTGAATGGTTCATCTTATCCGTAGTAGTATTATCTTTGGTCATATTTTGTCGAAATCACAGAAAATATACCGGTGATGCCATTTAAAATTTAATTTAAAAGTACTAGTTATTTCCGGACTAACCGGAAGTAATACAAAACAATTGAATAAGTGAAACACTGCATATTTATATGAAATATCAACACAATTTTTTTTTAATCTAAAAAAATAAAAAAATTAGAGGGGGAGAAACATTCGGTGTATAAGATAAAGGATTAAAAAACCTTTATTAAATAAATAATATAATATAAGCTATAGTTTTTTTCGTAGAGAATACCACCTTTAATATACATAAAATCATGTTTTTAATTGCACAAGTTTAAAATTTTCTGGTTAATTTTTAGGTACAAGTCGTATTTAGGAAAAATATTTTTTAAATGTCATAAAATAAAATTTAAATTTATTGATGCATCTCATGCAACTAAATTTACAAAAATTTTGTAAAATTCATGAATAGCTATAAGGAAAAATAAGGGGTATTAAGGTACTACAACGTAAGAGCAATTTGATAATAAATTATTGTTCTTGGGTGCCTAAATATAAAAGAAATACAAAGTGCTATTAAATTAAGGACTGCGTTTTTAGAACGGGTTTAATTTGTTACCTATTATTTTCTAATAAATTTTTATAATAAATTATATTTTTATTATAAATTATTTTTTGTAAATATAAAAAAAAATCAAATTATTAAATTTAATTGCTTTTTTTAAATTTAATTTGTTATTAAATAAATTTAAATTATTAAATTATATTTTTAAAAATATTAAAAATTTTTAAATAAATTTTATTATATATTATTTTAAATTTTAAAAAACTGTTTGTTTAAAAAAATGCAAAAAAAAAAAAAAAAAAAACATTATAACGATTTTTTTCTTTTTTTTTTAAATTTTTCCACAGCTTTTTTTTGAGGCAAGATGTGTTTGGGCATTAGTAGTTCAAAAAGAAAATTGACGTAAAAACCTTTAAAATAGGCGTAGTTAAAACTATTTTATTAATTTTTGCAGAAAAATTTTTTTTTTTAATAAAAATACTTTTTTTTTAAAAAAATAAAAATTCTTTAAAAAAAAAAAGAAAATTAAAATTTGTTATTTCCCTTTTTTTTAAAACCTTCATATATTTTTATTTTCCCCTTCAAAAAATTTGTGAAAAAAAAAAAAAAAAAATTTATTTTTGTATAATTATTAATTTCCCCACATTTTTTATTCTATCTTAAGAATATGCCTATTATATTTTCTCAACTTATTAGCATTCACTGTACTCAGGGCCTGGTAGAATAATCTTTCTACGTAGTATTTTTTTTAGCAACATATTCCTTAACTTGTGCTAGAATTAACTCTATGGGATTAAGTACACCATGATAAGGTGTTTTTTAAGCATGGATATCACTTAAAAATAAACAAATAAGGTGAAAAGAAAAAGCAGATTTACAACTTTTTAATGATATAAACTTGATTTTACTTATCTATACCATATTTTTGCTACATGGTACAAAAAGGGAGCGTTCACTAAATTAAATTAAAAAAATAAAGTAAAAATAATTTTAATACAAGTTACTTTAAATATTTTATTAAATATAAAAATATGTTTAAAATGTAATTTACTATGGAATGAACAAAACATTTCGTATAGGTGGCTAATTGTGTTTTTCTATTTCAAGAAATAAAAAAAGTTTTATAAACAAGTCAAGTTTGGAAATCACCCGGTATGCTTACACTGAGCAAAATCCAGAATATTATTTTTTTCTACTACTGTATAAATAAGGAAACTTTGTGGTCCTAGCAACGCGAATGATAACGAAAGAGAACCTTCGTGTTACCTGGTTGCTAAGCGTTGCTAGCTCGAAAAAATATTTTCAGCGCCTGGACAAAAAGTAAGGTAAAAAAAGAAAAAAATGCTTGTGGGGAAAAATTAGGATTTATTTTAAAAAAACTAATTTATGAAAAATATTTTAAAAAACTAGGTTAGGTATTAAAATTAAAAGTAATTGTGCAATTTGAGCAATTAGCAAAAGAAATTGGGGAAAAATCTTGAATTAACAGTTTTTAAATTTGTTGTTGGGGTATCGTTATCACCTTTAACACGTTAATATTCATATTTTTCACTGTTACTTCATTAAGGAAATATTGGTAGGAAATTTTGTGTAAAATCTCTTCTTTAAATTTCCACCTTATTACTATAGGATTCAGCAATATATCCCTCCGCAACAGAAGAAGACTTCCAACCTCCATGCCTTTTTAAGTCCAAAATACGACATCCGAAGCATTGGCAAGGGAAAGTATTGACGTTCTTCTAAAAAATGGGCCCGTGTATCTACTGATGTCTTCAAGCCAAAAAATTCGCAATTTCTTTATACATTTGAAATAGCGTGCTTTCCAATTATTGATTAATACATTTACCTCTTTCATAACGATACAATAAACGCTCATCTAGAGCATTCCGTCTCAACAAATATTCCTGTAGAAATCTAACATAAGGGGAATGAGCCTTCATCGTTGGTTACTAAAAATTTCTTTTCTTTATTTTTAGACCCACTATTTTTTCTATAGCCCCTCATTTCTTATTTCTACATCCCTTTGCTTCATTCTGTATTTTCGTCTGTCCGGCATGCCCAGCCACTCCCCTAATGGCTATTACTTTCATTGCTAATAACTTTGATCAGGCGCGTTAAATAAAAACTTTATGATTTTTTCTTTTTTAAAAATTTTGACTTTTTTGCCTCATAACCATCGTTTTTTCCCTTTTTAAAAAAAGCAACTAGTTTCTTGAACTCCCAAATATCTGATTTTTGTTTACGGAAATTTTAACTTGAGCATGGAATATACAGCCGAGGGGTTGGTGGGATAAAAACTCGTTTTTCTTGAAAATACGCCAACATCACTTTTCCAATCC
>JAHBCN010018533.1:0-16936 GCA_019359885.1 Listronotus oregonensis
AAAAATCTTTGTAAATAAATAAATACACGATTTTTAAAATAAATTTCAAACATTGTATGATAGTATTATGTACTTATCACCAATTTTGTGATAAAAGAAGGGCAAGATAGTGTAAATGAGTTTAATCAAACCCCTAAGATTCAGGTTGTACATTAAAAAGTAAAATTTTTTATAACTTTTTTTTAGGCATATATTTTCACTAATAACAAACATTCATGAGACAGAATAACAGTGGTTAAAAATGTTTAGTTCCTTTTGGGGTACCTGAGTATCCATTGTAACAGTATCCGTTAAATATTATGTTTTACAGTATGTCGAGCTTAAAAAGTTGATAATGCAAGATTAAAAAACCAAAAAAATCTAATTTATTTTTAAACAAATGGTATTGTCCGAAAGTTGCCTCCTCTCCGATTTTGATCAAATTTGGTATACAATGGGGGGCGCTGATTACAAATCAAAAAAGGGCAACATTTTCCCAATCTTCATCATCAAATTTAAAAAATTAAACTGCCTCTTTTCACTATTTTCCCCCCGTTTTTTGTACAAAGATTTTCCACAAAGTGGCACACGATATTTTATAAACACCTTTTAAAACCTTGTATTTTTTTTTTTTTTACTTTTTTTTTTCCTTAAATTTTTGAATTTTAAAATTCAAAGGCAGAACCATATTTTTTAAAAAATAAAAGTAAAAAAGGTGTAAAATAAAAAAAAAAAGTTTTTAAAAGGTGTTTGTGAAATATTGTGTCCAATTTAGGTAAAAATAAAAAAGTGAAAAAAAAGGGGGGAATAGTGTAAATAAGGTTAGTTTGATTTTCAATTTTGATGATATATCTAAACAAATATTGCCGTTTTTTTTTATATTTGTAATCAGCGCCCCAAAACCTCCTTGTACTTCCTTTCATTCAATTAGAGGGACCTGTATATTTAAAATTTGCTGGTCTGCCCAGTAATCAATAATTTTGATTCTTTAAGAGAGTGTACTAAATTATTAAATGAAAAAAAAACTACCTAAATGTAAACCTTATTTCTTTTTAATAATCCACAGAAATACACAAACATTGTGGAAATCATCTAAAAGATAGTTAAGATTGCCTTACTTTTCTCACTGCTATTTCCTATGAAATTTTCATTTTCTATAATTCGTAATTATATTATTATTTTTGGTTACCTAACGTTACGTCTCATAAAAAGCACCTAATTTAAATAAAAAAAATACTTACCTAAAGTTAAAAAGACGGGTATGTTACCCTTGATTTGCAAGACAAAACCATACAACCTCTAGTCATTTTTACGATATTATAAGTAAAAAAACAATAAACACAAAATTATATCACAATTTAATAAACACTAATCACTAAAATAAGAAGGTTTTCATCAATCCAAAAAAACTTCTGCAACCACAAAATATAATCACAGAAAGCAAAACAATGAACTAATACGGCTCTCATAAAAGTATAATGTGTTGCCTAACTACACACTGATTATCAGTGTGTAATAGGCAACACATTTTTTCTAATTTCGTTATTGCGCAAAATCGGCGGGGCCAATTCTGACAGTTATTTTCATACTGGGCTGGACATTTTTTGATCGAATGGGCCATGGCATTGGGCTTCCATACACCTTTAAACTTCCTTGAGTACATATAGGTTTTTTTAAGCCACTAAATTTCAATATGATATTAGAATTTACATTTGAGGGCTTAGAAGGGCTAAATTTACCTTTTTCTACCCTCTACACCCTACCTACATTTCGCTAAAAAAAGTTTTTTTTTTAATCATAAAAATCTATATGTAACACTAAAAATGGGCCAAAAACTTTTAAAAGCAAAATATATGTTTTAGGGGTGTAGGGGGTAAAAAAGGGGTAAATTTAGCCCTCTTAAGCCCTCAAATGTAATTTCTTATATAATATTCAAATTTAGTGGCCCAAATAACCTAAACCTATGTACCAATAGAACTAGGAAAAACTTTTTTTGGAAAATGTATGTTTTAGAGGTGCAGGGGGTAAAAACGGGTAAATTCAGCCCTTCTTAGCCCTCAAATGTAATTTCTTTTATTATATTCAAATTTAGTGGCCCAAAAAAACCTATAAAGGAACCTTTTTTTAAATAATTTAATGCTTGGGGGGTAAAAAGGGTAAAAATGGGTTAAAAAACTCCTTTTTGTAGGATCTGCTATTTATTTCCGACACTTTATAGTTGATCTGTTTCAAAAGAGAATGCAAAAGGTTTTATCTCGATTCATAACCTTCCAAAATCATTTAACGTAACGGTAAATTACAGATTTACCCCCCCCCTTATATGTATTTCTCCTCAGTTGCCTCGCTCCCCCACTACCGCTACTCTACTCTGCTTCGCTCGCCGTTTTTCGCGTTTCACACGAGTTTCGGAGACTTTTTTTTTTACCGATTTACCACCCCCTGAGCGAAAAATGTAAAATATGGAGATAAAGAATTTGATCTTTACTTTCATATGCCGTTTTCGGAATTAAAATATATTGATACGCCTCAAAACGGTGAGCCTCGCAAACAAAGCCCTTAAATTTTTGACTAGCGCTTAATGGAACATTATTAATTTTTGGGAAAAAACCATCTTCCGAGTTAAACAACATTATTACCCATCATTTCCCGAAAAATTACTCCTTATCTTTATACTGTACGGTGTGATTTTTGAGATTTCGGATTTTCTGGCAGAAATGCTCGGAGAAAGTTTTATAAAAAACCCTTTTGTAGGTTTTAATTCCAAAAGTTCCATTGACACATCGCGTATCTCTACAGGTTTTGTGTTATACCAAAAACTAAAAAATACCTTTTGTTACAGTTTTTATTATTAAACAATTACTGTAAACAAACTTTTATAAAACTCCTGAAAAATACTACATTTTCAACTTGTATAAAATATAAATATGACGTTTTCAGAACAGCGCGAATTTTTTTCCCGACCCTTTTCCCCATTATACAAAAATCCATCCATTAATACTGTTCATAACCACGATTTATTTATTAATGACATATTTTATTTTCTGTCATGAGATTTATGCCATTTTCAAAAATGAATTCAGATTTGGAAAAAACCGGATATTCCCGCATTATATTACAACAAGCGGCAGAAGTTGTCGATTTATTACCAGTGAACCAGGTTGAGATATGAACATGAATATCACATTTTTACCGAATTACGGATCAGAAAAGAATCAAAATGATGACGATATTCTCTAGTTTATTTTTCTGAAAAAGCCAAATCTATGAAGTCATCCACTTTGGATTCGATTCTCCATGTTAAATTGTTTGGCAATAAAAATATCACAACCAATATCCAAAAACTATCGCTTTTTTGAAACGACAAGCTGTAGGATATGTACCAAAAAATCCAAGGTTTTTACATCAGAAAAAGTAACCAAATTTTTATGTAAATCTTCATATGGACAATATCTATACCTAAAGTCCAAAATTTCTGTCAGTGACTCATTTAATCCCGGCCACCCAACCGACGAAGCGGCTGAATAAAATCAACATATAAATGATTTTTAAGCTATGATATACTTTTCCCCCTCAAATAACAGTGAACCGGCCAAAAGTTTTATCGCCACGTTGTCATAATTCGAAAAAATATATCACCAGCCAGCGATCGCACTTAAATAGCACGCCAATATGTATTGAAATCATTGTTATCGAGAAGACAATAAAAGTGGCAACACACATTCCTTAGTTTACAACTTGAAGAGATTTGAAAATAAGCGTATCGACGGGTTTTTTTCGTGCTGTTCCATTATTTTATTTGGGATTATTGATTATAAGATTTTGTAAGTTTAAATTTTAATTGCTATACGGTATTTTCAAATATTATAAATTCTTATAATTGTAGTATATAGATATTGTTTTGTGCCAATTTTATAATAGTTTATCTTATTTAGTGTATATAATTGTATACGAAGATTTAGCGTGGTTAAGTGCTTTTAATTCTGTAAATTATAAAATAACCAACTTTAACTAGTTATCCGCCTACAAAAAACTTAGTTAACGTTAAAAGAACGAATAATGTTAAAAATGTTTACCATGGGATTCGGGAACGAAATCCAGAACTATCCACTTTGAATGCTGCAGAGATATGTGCAACTTTAACAAAAGTTTTTTCGCGTACGGTATTCAGAGTTTTAAAAGGCAAAAAAATCAATATTAGTAATTATTCGGATACTGGAAAATGCGATTTTTCGCTATTTTTTTTGCAACTTTTTACTTTTCGATTGTTAAACATGAATCAGAAGCTGTTTTTTGGCTGCCTCTTATAGTATTTAAAAAATAATAATTGAATTGTTTAATTCCATTTTACGACATATTCCTTTAAATTCTGTCATTTGCACGAAAACATATTTAAAAAACTAATACTATGTTAATATTAAAAAAAGAACACTTAAAAAGTAAGGAAAAAACCTTAATTTGTTGAAATAATGTATCTAAAAATATTAAGAACTGTATATGCTGCGCCATCTATGATCATTTTACTGTAGCCATGTATGTGAACTATTTCCTTTTGTCATTTTTAGAATAAAGTCAGTCTTGTTACAGTTTCACAGGAGAACTCATCGTCGTTTTATTTTCACCGGTTTACTCCCCAAATTTTAACAGGTTATGGGCCCAGGACGTTTGCAAGTGAGAATAAAGTGTTTACGCCATAGTTCCGTTGTTACAGTAAAGTATAGACCCCCCATTCTCCCTAAAAGGGAAAATGTTTCTTCGGAAAGGCCCCGTAGACAGTGCCAAGATTGGGGCCCAACAACCATTTTCCCCCCAAATGTTCCAAAGTTGAAGGCCGCGAAAATTTTTGAGGAAAAATTTTGTTTGCCATAGAAAAAATTTTCCCCATACTGGAAGGCTTGGGGAAAAGCATGGGTGGAACGGAAACCGATAGTGTGCAAAAGGGCCAAAGGGGCAAAAAAGTTCATCCTCGATCCTTCTTTGATGTGCACGTGAAGGAGGTTAAAACGCTAAAAAAAGTTTGGGGCACGCCAAGACTTGTATGAAAAAAAAGGATTCACAAGAAAAAATTTTTTCCGTCACTTAATTTCATTAAGGTTAGAGAATTGTTCATCAATGGCAGAATATGTCAACCAAATTATCGAGACATCCCAGAAACTCGGTCGGACAGGTCTCCAAATTGATACGTCGTTGGTTGGAAGTTTACTTTAGCATTGCTGGATCGATTTGCCCCGATGGTGATGGCACTCGAGCATAGTGACGATATTACCACAGAATCAATAAAGTCAAAGTTGATATGCAACCCCAGATGGCGGCACCAGTTCGACAGGTGTATTTTTCTAAATTTTAAAGAAATTTACAAAAAATCAAAACGATTTGAAACCAAAATAAAAAAAAAATTTTTTAATTTTTTTTAAATGAAAAAAAATTTATTTTATGTCAAAATGTCCTCAATCCAAACAAAACAAAGGAAGTGAAAAATTTGAGTGAAAAACAAAAAAAAAGGTGTCTTTAATGTTGTTTTCTCAGTGCTGATTTTAACAGTAATGATTGGTATTGATTCAGAAGCGAGTGTGCACTTTAATTGCAGGATTGCTTAAATAAAGAGAACCTATGGGTAAAGGACATTGTGGGGGGCGAATGTTGGGAAAATCGCAGCAATGAGTGGCGAGATTGATACTTACCAAAGTTATGAAGAAAGCTTGAGGTAAAGATCAAAAATGCTCATTATGTCCCTGAATTAACTACAAATTTATTTCTTGGGGGTGAGCTTTTAGAAAAAGGCAATCATGTTGAGTTTGATCAAAAAGTCTGTAAAAATTTTACCGATAAAGATTTAGCCCGGATTTTTGTGTGATGGTATAAGATAGAGACTTCCCAAAAAGTGCTTTATTGACTGACAAGTGTTACTACCGAAACATGGCACAGAAGGTTAGGCCATATAAACTCCAGTTATTTTTATAAAATAGCTGGACCGTTTGGAACAACTTCCATGGGGTAAAATACTATTTGGGGTTTCAAGATGATTTCTCGTATGTTTTTTTGTATTTTGTCAAACAAAGCTGAAACATTTGAAAAAATTTAAAGACTTTCAACGTTTAGTCGAAAAACAAATAGGGAGAAAAATCAAAGTGTTACGTCGATAATGGAGGTGAGTAAAAATGCAGAATTTGGGTATCTGAAAAACAGGGTATAATTCATCAAACATTAACCCGCCCAAATTCTCAACAAAATGGGGATGGAACGATTAAAGATTTTGGTGGGGAAAGCTAGGTGTTTACTATGACGCAGGTTTAGAAAAAGGTGGCGAAGCTGTAAACACAGCTTGCTACCTGAAACAGGTCTGCAGTTCTAATATTCAAAAACACCGCGAAATGTTTTTCATCATAAACCAGATTTAAGTCATGAAGAATTTTTAGGGAAAATGACCCACATCCCTAAAAAAAACGGAGGGGATAAAAATCTGAAAAGTTAATTTAGTTGATTTTCTGAAACAAAAGGGCTATAGGCTTACAACAAAAAAATTTGTCGGATTTCTACAAGTAGAGACGTACATATTAAAAGAAAAGGAAAGAAACAGATTAATGTAAATCTCTGGTAGAAGAAAATTCAAAAGAAAATTATCCGGAAAAAATCAGGACTTTTCCTCTACAAATGGTGATTTGAGCTGAACCCTCTGGAAATTGGAACAGAGTTCAGGTGAGCTAGTATTCTCTGAAGAGGAGCTAGTGATGAAACCTACATCCCTGAAGATGAATGCAGTGTCGGGTCTTCCTAAAAAATGTGAGAAAATCAAAAAAGAGGGAAAACCCAAAAAACTTTGAAGTTTTTGTGACCTATTTATCAGTAGAAAAAATTCTGAAGAAAATCCAGTTTCAGGGGGGAGCCCCCAAACTCGGTAGCTGAAGCTCCAGGACCAAATCGACAAAGGGAAAAGATCGACGAAATAAATGTTTTAATGAAAATGGGCATGGGATTTTAGTGACCTAGAAGGTCAAACCCAGTGAAGTGCAAGTGGTTTTTAAAGAAAAGATTGGTAGTAATAGTAGTATAACTTATGAGGGGGTTGGGCAAATTTTTTTAGTAAAAAAGGCTAGGTTGATTTCGATAAAACTTTTTCCCAATGTTAAGCATTCGACTTAAGATTATTGGCATTATCGGTCCAATTTAAATTTAAAAATGTTTATCATTTGATACAGCCTTTAAATGGGAAACTGGAGGAACGTTTTCATGGAAGTGCCAGAGCTTTAACACTGGGGGAATTTACAACAAAACAAAGTTTTTTAAAATTAAATAGAGCTATTAGGTTAAAACAATCCTCCGGTTTTGGTATGAATTGAAAATGTATTAGTAAAACTTAAAAAATAAAAGAAGGATCACGAACCTTTTTATTTTTGTTAAGCGTGAGGATGGTTTTGTAACCATAATTGTTTATATGTAGATGATTTTTTATCTTTTTCAACTCTATAAGAATCGGTTTTCTAAAACAGCAACTCGGCACGGTTTAAAAGTTAAAGATCTGGGTGAACTAAGCAATGTTTGGGCTAATTTGGATAGACAAAGATAAAAAAAAAATTCAAATGATCAGAACAATATAAACTTGGGATTAAAGAGGTTTTAAAATGGAGGAATAAGCCAGTAGGCACCCCCATGGACAAAAATGTATGTTTTAATGGGAAAAAGATACCATGTTCTGAAAGGATCTGCCTTTTTCAACAGTTATTAGGTAGTTGGCGTTTATCGGTATTGAAAGACCCGATATTACCTTTGCCGTGAATTTTCTTAGCCAGTTTAACAATTGTTATACAGAATCACATTGAAAGCAAGAGAAATCTAAGGAAAAATTTAAGGTACAAAAAAACTTTATGTTTGCAATATGTCAGGGGATGAATTTGATTAATGGGTTTTGTTCGATTTGCAAGCAATACTTAAAGGAGGGTCAAAAATTTTTTTTGTTTTTTTAAAATTTGCGGTGGTGCCGTTTCATGGGAGTGTAAGAAACAAACTACTGTGGCTTTAAGCAGTACAGGCTGAGTATATGGTGTTACTGAGGCTTCAAAGGAAGCCATTTTTTCAGAAATTTATTGTCAGATTTGTTAGGTATGGTTAAGGTATTACCATTTACAATGACAACCAAAGTGCTCAAAAAGGGTGTAAACCCTATGTCATAAAAAAAAGGGCCAAGCACATAGAATACGCTACCATTTTATTCGAGAAGCTGGCCCAAAAAAATTGGTTAACTAAAATATTTTTTCCACAGATGAAATGTATGGATGTGTGACCGAATTTGCTTGTCAAAACATTCAAAATTTATTGGCGAATTAGTTGGAAATAATATTATTTAGATAAGGGAGTGTTGAAATAATGGATCTAAAAAAAATAAGAACTGTATATGCGCGCCATCTATGATCATTTTACTGTAGCAGTATGTGAACTATTTCCTTTTTATTTTTTTAATTTAAAATCGGGCTTGTTACAGTTTAAGAGAACTCATCGTTGTTTATTTTCACCGGTTTACCCCCAAATTTTAACATAATTTTCAATAAAAAAAATAGGTAAAACGTTTACGTCCAATTCAACTCATCCCAAAAATGTTGACCCGTTACCAGGTTGTAATAATTTTCATGAAATTTTTATAAGGTAAACTTGGGCCCTCGACCGCAATGTTTGATCAAAAATATTCTCGATATGGAAATCCTAAATATGGAACCCCGAAAGACCCGAAATAGTTATTGGATTCTACAAGCGATGATCTCAGAGTTTTCCCTGTTCCTTATATAGTGGATATTTTTGATGAAGCAATGTGTGAATATCGTATTTTATTGAAATTGCAAGATCGGTGGTGAATTGGCAAGTCGGTAACTTGGATTGTCTATCGTTCTGCTTTTACATCTTTTTTAATTTATGTTAAGACAAAAATTTTATTATTTTTTTCATGTAGCAAAATAAAATCAGAGAAGGAAAAATTAGTAAAAAATTTTTTTTTTTTTTGAAAATGTTGAAAAATCGCCAAAAAAACTCAAATTTGTGTTCATGACCTGAAAATAGAGGTGTGCAAAATTAAGCAAAAAATTTACATTTTTCATTAATCCAATAATACCAAAATAATATAGGTTGTTACTAATTTAAAGGGTTGATGAAATGGAGAAAATAACTTTTGCTTGTAAAAATATTTTCATGTTTTGAAAAATTTTTTATCATTTATTTTCTACGCCACTGGAATTGATTCCCCTGACCCCACACAACCCGGGGCACTCTAAAAGCGAGCGATGCGTCATTGACAGAAATTTTAGACTTGAAGTATACTAGCAAAAGTAATTTTAGTGTTTGGCATCTTCGGCGCATGCCGCAAAGATGATTTAATACGTTTGAGTTTAGACGATGTGGAAGATAATGGGCGTTTCCTTGTCGTGTTCTTACGAGATGGAAAAACTCACAGGTCAAGAAGTTTTACCATTGCCAATAAAAATTGCAAATTCAATCCCTGAACACTTTACCGTAAATACGCAGATTTCCGCCCTAAAAATATTGAGAGTAGAAGATTATTTGTTGCATACCGAAACCAAAGATGTTACGCTCAACATGTTGGGTGCCATACTATCAGTGGTATTCCAAAACTTGTTGCAAGATACTTAAAACTAAAAAATCACGAAGAATATACCGGACATGGGCTAAGGCGTTCTTCGGCTACCATGTTGGTAGAAAGCGGCGGTGATTTGCTCACTTTGAAAAGACACGGAGGATGGCTTTCTTCCAATGCAGCAGGAGGATATATAGAGATGTCCCTACAAAGAAAAATTGAAGTATCCCAAAAGTTCTTTAGGCCTTGTAACTTGGAAACTACAAAATCTGTAACAGTCAATTAAGACCACCAAAACATACACGAACACTCCGCTTCAACATCTTTAGTTCAACAAAAGGAAATACCAAAGGAATTGAGCTTCAACAATAATACGAATTGTACAATAAATATAACCATTAATCATAACGGTTCCGTCCAAAATTAATTTTCTTAGATTTAATTAGCTTGTAATTTTTTTTGTTTTACTGTTTTAAAAATAAAAATAAATAATCGCAATTTTTTTAAATCTTTTTTTTGCGATGGTTTTTGTTTATGTTGTTTTCAGGTACTTAAATATAATAAAAAATATCGTTCATTACATTTTCTAGTTTAAATTTGTATTTTTTGTTCTTTTTCAAGATCCATCGAATTTATTTAATTTTTAAATGATTTGTTCGGATCTTGAAAGAAGCGAATGGCCAAGAATAGCGTCCAGAAATGGATTTTTCCGTTCTTGCATGACTTCCCGAGAATTTGTCACGCGCGCACGGAAAAATCGTCATTTCCGTACTGGTAATGAAATATTCTATTTGTTTACAGTTTTTATTGTAAAAACAATTACTGTAAACCAGGGGTCTCTAAACTTTCCAGCCTTATTGCCATACTGATTACTCCAGTAAGTTCCGAGGGCCAAAACCATATTATCATTGTTGCCGGTGGTAAGAAGTGAAATAGTCCACTGATGAAAAAAAAAGTCCGAAAAAGTACACAACGTTTAAAAAAGGCTGCAAATCGGACTAAAGTCCGCAAAACGGCAACACTGCATATTATTAATTTTCCTGTCATTATCTGTAATTTCTAGATTAGTCGTAGAGTACGAGCCATGAGGAGTAACGTGACACGACATCTGGTGGACACAAGCGGAAATAGGTAGTACCTTCTGTACAGAATAATCTCGTTGGTTCGAGAAAGTTCTGGTGTCTTCCACTCACTTCTAGATGGCAGTAATTGGAATATATAAGAAGGCTAGTGGCGCAACCACAAGTCAGTTCCTATGACACTGTTGTTAAATAAAATATTGCATACCTCCTTAAAACGTGTTTGTGCGTGTTTAAGTTTAAGACATCTTTATAACAGTATTTTGATTTGAATTGTTGCTTTTGTGTGTGAATTAGTAGTATGGAAAAGAAGCGAAAAATTGATAGTGAATGCAGAAAATTCAAAGATCAGTGGAACATTCAGTATTTCGTAATTGAGTCCAGTAACAAGGCGCTATGTTTGATTTGCAATGAAAGCATAGCCGTTCTCAAAGAATATAACATTAAACGTCATTATGAAACAAAACATTTTCAAAATTACTAAAATATACAGGAAGTTTGGGACAGAAAATTCGAAGCTATGCAGCGCGGATTGAAATCGCAGCAATCTTCATTTACAAAACTCAAAACTGAACAAGAGGCTGCAACTCGTGCCAGCTGTGTGGCTCTTGAAATTGCAAACGTGGAAAACCATTCACCGATGGAGAAATGATCAAAGATTGCATAATTGTAGTAGCCGAAGAAATGTGCCCTGAAAAGGTAAATTTATTAAAAACTGTCAGTATGTCAGCAAACACTGTGGCTCGAAGGGTAGAAAACTTCGCTGAAAATATATCCTCTCAACTGTTCGACAAAAATGGACATTTTGAGTGGTTTTCTTGGCCTTGGATGAGTCAACGGATGTGTCAGATACTGCTCAGGTGTTGATTTATATTCGAGGAGTAGGATAAAAGCTATGAAGTGCACGAAGAACTTCTTGATATGTATAGTATTCATGGAAACAACTCATCTGGTACAGATATTTTTAAAGGAGTTGAAATGGCCATTAATCAAAAGAACCTTCGATGGAAAAAACTTGAAATGTATTACAACTGATGGAGGCAAAAACATGAGTGGGAAAAGATAAAGGAGTGGTCGCTCTTGTGTCAAAGGCTGTAGAAAATGACGGTGGTTCAAAACCATTAGTCTTACTGTATCATTCATCAACAGTCTTTGTGCGGAAAATGTTTGGACATGTCTGACGTTCTGAAACCAGTCATATCAACTGTTAATTTTATCAGATCTTTTGGGCTGAATCACCGACAATTCCGACAATTTATTGAAGAGATTGGAGAAACTGACTTACCTTATCATACTGCCGTACGCTGGCTTAGTTGTGGGAAAAAAATGTATAAAATGTTAGTTGGATTCATTTCAATAATTTGTTAGTTATTATATACTGAAGTTAAATTTTCTGCATATTATACATGTCTTTACTCATTACAATTCTGTGTTTCTTTATACAACTTATCACAAAAACAATAACAATAAGCCTACAAGAATGTTATGAGTTAGCGGAGTTAGCCCATGACCATATCAATGTAGATGTCATATTAATAATTATTCAACATAAAATTAGAATACTTCAGTAAACTAAATTTAATTTGCTATAAAAATTATTTGTTCTCTAAAAGGAGTTTTCAAGTATGCTAGCTCTCCGCGGGCCGGACAGAATCTGTCCGCGGGCTGGATGTGGCCCTCGGGCCGTAGTTTGGAGACCCCTGCTGTAAACAAATTTGTTGGGACAAACCCATGTTTTTATCTACTTACCATGTTTGATTGGCCTGATAGGCAAAGAAAAGATTATAGTTTATTTATCAAATCTAGTTTTAGGCAAGCCCTCCAATATAAATAAGTAAAGTTTGTGGTATTCCCTATCTGTTATGCAAATAATTGACCCTTTAAAAGAGAAATGAAATATTCAGTAGCTTTGCCATCAGTCCTAATTGTCAAGAGGCCCCAAAATCTTTTACATTAATAAAAACGGGCCAAATAACGAACGATTTAAATACCATGGAATAAATAAATGTTAAAAAGAAAAGGCATCATCAAATGCTAATGTAAGAGAATATATAAGTGGTAAGAACCCCAGGTTCCGCAGACAACAACGTGCTTGACGCACCGCAACATACCAGTTGTCTCCATAAGCATCCCTTGTCTAACCCTCTAAATTCTGTTTAAAAAATAACACAGTGCGCGAAAAATATGTTTTCCTATTTAACTTTGGTTCTTATTTTTGTTCTTGTATTAGTGATTGTCGGCATTATTTGGTATGATTATTTTTCTAATCAAAAATCTCATGAGAGTTTAAAAAATTGTGAAGAAAATTTGGGACTACTGGAACCGCCATCACCCATGAAGTTACCCATTATAGGTCACATGCACCTATTGGGAGGATATGAGGTTCCTTATCAGGCGTTTGAGGAATTGGGAAAGAAACTGGGAAGCGTGGTGAAGCTTCAATTAGGTTCTGTTAAATGTGTGGTGGTAAACGAGCAGAAGAACATCAGGGAGGCTTTGGTCACAAAAGGTCATCATTTTGACTCCCGACCAAATTTTGAGAGGTATCAGAGCCTGTTTTCTGGAAATAAAGAAAACTGTAAGTATTATATTAAATTTGTTTAAATAATTTTTATTTAATTTTAAAAAGGTAATAAAATAAAATGAAAATATGCACACGAGGAATAATACATATTAAACTATTTTTTTACATCGAAATGTTAATAACAATTGTTCCATAATAAAAGACATTTGACTTTAAAAGTTTATAACTCAAAAAATAAAGAATTACGTTAATTTGTGACATTAACGAAATATTTAAAGTAAGTAGTTATGTTGCTATTTACAGTTTGATCAACTTTTATTATTAAATATTTATTCTCGAACCAATAAACAATGTAATCACGTATATACTGTCAATTTTGCTAGGTACCATTTTTGTCTATCTGGCGTTGCCATATGCCGAAAAATTTCCAGACGCTATTTCTATGCTTTTTTACAAGTTATCCATATAGTACTTTGAAAAAAAAGTTAGTATTTTAAATAATTACACTAAAAAATTTGAGAGGGCGATTTTTGGGTCCTTTTTAAGAAAAAAACTTTATATGAACATACGTTCTAACAAGGAAGTTTAAAGGTGTATGGAAGCCCAATACTGTAGAACAAAATTGTCCAGGCGTGCAGGGCAGCGGGAATAGGGGGGTTGGCCCCGCGGAATTTGCGCAATGAATAGTAGTCAGGGCTGGATTTCCATAATTCTTTGTTACTATCTATAAAATTGACATCATCAAATGTCAAATTCCAACATTCACTGTTTTTTTTTTTTTTTGCACAAAATTGTTGGTTATTAAAGGATACTACTATAGAATATTTAAAATTATTGAGTAATATTAGATTTTATATCATCTGATATAATATGGAACGAATAGATGGCGCCACTTTACTGCCTTCTATGTAAATGGTCGATATTTTTGAAAGTTTTGTATTTTTACCAAAAATCTTTGTAAATAAATAAAAACACGATTTTTTAAAATAAATTTCAAACATTGTATGATAGTATTATGTACTTATCACCAATTTTGTGATAAAAGAAGGGCAAGATAGTGTAAATGAGTTTAATCTAATTCTAAGATTCTGGTTGTACATTAAAAAGTGAAAATTTTATAACTGTTTTTTAGGCATATTCTTTTCAATAATAACAAACATTCATGAGACAGAATAACAGTGGTTAAAATGTTTAGTAACCTTTGGTACCTGAGTATCCATTGTAACAGTATCCGTTAAATATTATGTGTGTACAGTATGTCGAGCTTAAAAGTTGATAATGCAAGATTAAGAAACCAAAAATCTAATTTATTTTTTAAACAAATGGTATTGTCTCGAAAGTTGCCTCCTCTCCGATTTTGATCAAATTTGGATACAGGGGTTTTGGGGCGCTGATTACAAATCTGAAAAAATATCTTTTCGGCAACGTTTGTTTCGAGATCTTCATCATCAAAGTTAAAAATTAAACTAACTCATTTTCACTATATTTCCCTTCTTTTTGTACACAATTCTTTATTTTTTTACTAAAGTGGGCACACGATATTTTATAAACACCTTTTAAAACCTTTATTTTTATTTATTTTTACATCTTTTTGCATTAAATTGCGAACTTTTAAGTTTAAAGCAGGAGCCATATTTGTTAAAAAATAAAAAGTGTAAAAAAGGTGTAAAATAAACATAAAAAAAAGTTTTTAAAATGTGTTTTTGAAATATTGTGTGCCAATTTAGTGTAAAAATCAAGACTTTTGTGCAAAAAGAAGGAGGAATAGTGTAAATAAGGTTAGTTCGATTTTCAATTTTGATGATGAATATCTCAAAAACGAAACATTCCCTAATTTTTTTTTTTGGTTTGTAATCAGCGCCCCAAAAAACCGTACCAAAATTGTACTTTCTTTCATTCAATTAGAGGGACCTGTATATATTAAATTTGGGAGCTTTTTCTTGCACAATTAATTAATAATTTATGCTATTTTTAATAAAGTATCCCAACTTTAAATAAGAAAATCCTTTAATTAATAAGAAATTAGGCAGAATTTAAAAAAGACTAGAAAATTATAGTACATATAATAATAGTATTTCATATTAACACATTAAATCCAGCCTTACATATATTCGACTTAACTTTAAAAATATTGTTAAAATTATTTTTATTTCAAGTTTTTATTAAAATACTCAAAATTTCAGTTAAAGAAATAATTTTTTTTATAAACTGTCAATATTAAAGATTTTTAATTTTGTAAATATTATTTTATAGGTACCTAAATTACCAATATATTTTTTTTATTATTCCATAATCATTATAAAAAAAAATTTAACCTTAAAAAAAAAAAATATATATATATATATATATATATATATATATATATATATATATATATATATATATATATATATATATATATATATATATATATATATATTTTATTTTTATAGTTTGTTTTCATATCAAACGTTTTGAATTTTCCAGAATTTCTTTGTAGCATATTATTGAGCATTGAATTGTGCAAGTTTGCCACTTTTCAACCTTTTATATCCTACAATTTGCATAATGAGTTAAGAAAAAATAAAACTATTGCCCCCAATTTTTTTTAATTTTATTCTGGTTTTGGCATACTTCAGTATCAGTATAATCCGCACATTTTAAAATGTCCTCACTACTCGCCAAAAAACTTTATGCAATAGTCCCGGGGTATAGAGACTAAATGTTCTAAGCCCTATTTACTTCTATGAACTAGCAGATCACCAAAAACGGAAAAAAATCCCCCAAAAAATCTAAATACTAAAATTAAAATTGTTGTTAAAACGTTCATATAAAATCAAGGAACTTCTTAGATAGATTTCTGTATCAATGACGTATATAAGAAATTAGGTATTTTGGTTATAGTTCGGGAAGCCACCGCAAAATACAAAGCCTCTAAGAAAAACGCATAATTTTTTTTTATATTACTATGAACAATAGTAAATTCAAAGCTGCACTGCTGCCTCAGCTCAGCGGGTTCAAATTGCATTTTTTTTACCTTAAAGAGAAATCGTAAAAAATCCACGAAATAATTTAATGTGTTGCCTACTTACACACTGATAAATCAGTGTGAAGTTAGCCAACACATTATAATTTTATGAGAGCCGGAGTACCGTTTTTGGATTGATCAAACCTTCTTATTTTAGTGATTAGTGTTTATTAAATTGTGACTATAATTTTGTGTTTATTGTTTGTTACTTATAATATTGTAACAAAATAACTAGAGGTTGTCTGGTTTTGTCTTGCAAATCCAAGGGTAACATACCCGTCTTTTTAACTTTAGGTAAGTATTTTTTATATTTAAATTAGGTGCTTCTTATAAGACGTAACGTTAGGTAACCGAATAAATAATAATATATAAATTATGAATAATAGAAAATAAAAATTTCATAGGAAATATTAGTGAGAAAAGTAAGGCAATCTTAACTATCTTTTAATGATTTCCCCAATGTTTGTGTATTTCTGTGGATTATTAAAAAGAAATAAGGTTTACATTTAGGTACTTTTATTTCATTTAATAATTTAGTACATTCTTTTAAAGGATCAAAATTATTGATTACTGGGCAGACCAGGCAAAGCATATACAGGTCCCTCTAATTGAATGAAAGGAAGTACAATTTTGGTACGGTTTTTTGGGGCGCTGATTACAAATCTAAAAAAAAAATCGGCAATGTTACGTTTTCGAGATATTTATCATCAAAATCGAAAATCAAACTAACCTTATTTATACTATTTCTTCTTTTGCACAAAATTCTTGATTTT